>JAUYWV010177365.1:0-17658 GCA_032274565.1 Nematoplana nigrocapitula
GTGTCCTTCAGGGCGGCTAGGGCTCTCATTAAGAGGGAAGCCAAGGATCCCATTCCGGTACATGAGCGTACTCGCCGAATTGTCCATACTGTGGAGAGGATTAGCAGACCCTGGAGCACTGGCTCACGGTATGCCCTGCTCACCTAAACTAGCGGCTGCGCGCGTTCGGGGCGGTGGTCCCGCCTTTGTCTGTGCTGACGGAGGATACCGTGGCGGTGCCCTCGTATCTGCGGGAGCTCTGACGGGGTGCCGCCTGATCCCATCCCATCCCATATGACAGCAAAAGCACAAGCAGGAGCATCTCAGTGACGCGCATACTTTTTACTACAAGTCGTACGAACACACAAGTTTCAAAATTTGGAAGCATTATTACATAATGTTTAACACACAACGCTGCTTTTCTAACGGCTTACTGATTTACGGCGAGTCGGAGTGTCCAGAAAGCTGGATACGAAAAGATAAAGAAGTTCAGATTTTTTATTGGGAGACTTTCTACATTAAAGAAAGATCAATACAGAAGAGATGGTATGCGAACATCGTGAGTTATTAGCAAATAATTTTATTGCGCTTGTAGTTTTTTCTGATTAAATATGTAATATTTATAGATCGCATTTAACAAGGTGGCCATGCATTCAGAATTCAATCACTACAACGATGTTCCGGATATCCCCATTATCAGGTAAGGTGTAGGGTGGATCAGCTAGTCTGGAACGAAATGGACCTAATTCAATTTATCGGTGTATCCCGCATTATCCGTGAACGAGAGTTTGGAGAAGTTAGCGGATATGACTGGCATCTCATCCTTGGGAAAGGCATGAGTAATTCCTACTACCCCAACCAGCACCGTGGAAGAATGGTGATGAAAGAGATAATGCAGTAGAGAAATGCGCTACCGGCTCAAAACAACTAGCGGCATACACTAAAGTTAGTCAAGAGCTGCTAAACGACCAAACAGAATTAGGAGTTATTGATCTACAACCTATTCTATCTAGTTCTGCAACTAGGATTTGGGAGTTTTCGGATCACCTAAATGAGCAATTATATGAGTTGTCCCTCGACAGAGACAATGCAACATCATTGGTACCCTGTGTGCATATCTAAGCTAGTTAACAATTGAAGAATACAAACACATCTCGCGTAGTCAGTGAAGTCTTCGAGAACGCGGTGGAGACAGATAGAGAACTACCAGAAAGGGCGCTCACTGAGAGCACTCAATGAAAATAGAGCAACTTGCCGTTGTGGTCAAAGTAACCTAACTCTAAAGCTATCAGAAGAATCTCGTTTGCCTGTCAGGCTGTTCATTGAAAGATTTTCAGAGTGAACTGACACCATTATGTTACTATGCTGTTACTATTCGAAAATAAGACAACTTTCCGCTCTGAAGGCACTGCTGTGACAATAGTGATGGGGATGCTATCAACGCAGAACAAGGCGGAGCATCCGAGCAACACTGACTGGGTGGTACGAGAAGTCAGGAATATGGGGAGAGGGGTCAAAATTGGATAGGCGAGGCATGGGCAGTGAAGAGTAGGAGGAAGGTCTTGATAGGATTCGCCACCTGATGGACAAGTAGGGAGGGAGCATGTCCAATGATGTAGAGATAAGATGCAGGAAGGAGAGAATGACCGTGGGATCGAAAGCAGGAGAGAGAGAGAGAAGTGCGAGTAAACCGTGGGAGCTGGCGCTCAGAGGAAGAGACATTAGGGATCTGGTGGTGGAAAAGAAGATGGTGACAGGAGGAGTACCATCTGTTTAGGTGAGAAGATTTGGTAATTGAGAAGGCAGTGAAGACAGAGATTCCCCGTGGGCTGAGCAGCCACCCACGTGAGCAAGTTAGTATGCTAGTTCATTGTCGTTGGCGAAACCAGGAACCTACTGAAGGTAAAAAGAAGGAGTAAATTATGCATGGCGCATGTCTCCTAATTCGTGTGCCCAAAGACTAAACTAGCTCTAAACTTACAGACACTTGGAGTAAATATAGTCTGGGAAAACCTGTAGATAATTGTTTTAGTAGTACAATTTCCACCAATGTAAACGTTTCTACAAATGACTGCGGTCTGGTCAAGGTAAATTCGGGTAATGATAGCAATAACACCTGACTGAAAATGAATAGTGATACAGATAGCAAACACGAGTGACATTAAATGAAAGTTCATAAACGAATATTTACAATGCTCTTCGATACAAAATATTCTGAAACTATACCCGATTTTATACTAATAAATGGACCTATGTAATAAATAAATACTATAATAATGATAATATGTAGTGATAATGAAAAAAACAAAATTTAACAAATGGAGAAAAATTGATGAATAACTAATGAATAATTCACCTCCGCTTGGTTTCGTGTTTGAACCTCTTGCTAAGTAGAGTTATAAATATGATACAAATATTATTGACGTCTGCTACAGCTATGCAGATACGCAGGTTAATTATATCTATTTCTATGAGGCAGAAATATAACAGAGAACACCACAATGAGAAAAAATGGAAAAGTTTCTACTCCATTATTGTATTCGCAAGAAACTGTGAATGATATGAAGGCGCCGAATGAAGCGTCAATGACGAGATGTCGCCAGTCCAACGTAATCATGAACTGATAATCTGTTGTGAGTCATATGCGCGCATATCTGATGTGCGACGGTACTGAAAATTGATTCGAAACACATAAAATAAACAGAATATTTAAATGTATAAATTGAAAACCTGTTAGCACGGAGACTTATTCAAAAACGTTGATTCAATTCGACATTGTTTTCCAAGGTGCTGAATTAACGGATCACTTATAAAATAACACTTGAACACATTCATCTCTGGTAGACATTCGGCACATTAATAACATAATGTAGGTCGGCCAAGTCACAGTTCAAATATTCGTACGGGAAAGGTTAGGTTTCTGACGACCTCTACTGATCAAGTTCAATTGAAGTTCCTCAGTCTCACAATATAATGGACAACAAGCTTTAAATCGCTTCAATCAAGGACTTTGATTTTGCGAAATAAGTCCTGATCTCCCCCAGACTACCGCGGTGATACCTTTCACACATATAATAACTATTTCGTTTAATTGTCAACAATCCAATTTTACTGAACTACTGATAAATATGAATCAAGAAAGTAGCTGGAAACATTTAATAATTATTGAAATAAAGCTACCTAATTCTGGTCGTTTTTATGTTTAGAACGAATTTCGTGGTGCAATCATTCGACATCCAGGTCTCATCAACAGAATAGATTAAATAAGCGACACTGTCTGGAGATGCAAATAATCAAACAGTGAAAAATATTATTAAAATTTATGAATACCGACTATGTCGCGTCACTGTGCATAACTGGCTGATTTAAGTGGTGTTTTTTGGTCTAACGATACGTAATAATGAAAAGGGTACATTTTCCTGCTTTGTTCCTTATTTCTTTATCTCTACTATTACTGAGTAATTGAAATTGGTATCACGATGATTGATGAGAAATGGAAATGTTATGCATCTCGTTGTCTCATTTTGATTATTAATCAGTAAAATAACACGATATATTTCGATACAGTTACAAAAAGTAAAACGGTGAATGATTTTGACTACAAATTGGAGTAAACATGGATGGGATTGACTAGTATTATTTTTAATTCCAGCTGATTTTGAACAGTCTTCTATAGCATTTCATTCGAAATTATTTTTCATTTTCAATTCCTTTTTAATAGATTAAGTGACAGTCCAACTCTCAGCTGGAAACAGGAAATGACCAACGAGTACGTCATGAAAAAGAAATATGTGAATGGGACAGTTTACATTCTTTTTACACATATCATAAAAATAAAAACAATTACGTTCTTCGGGCATTATATGTGAAAGTAATTGAAGGGCAAGATTAGGTAAAAGACTGAAAAGAACCTGGTTGGATGCCTTGAAGGAGTGGATCCGGAGACGATGTGAAGACAAAGGACAGTTAGAAGAGGAAGACATTCCTACGGGTGCACCCACGGCCACTCCAGCTAAACCATCAATTGTCATCATCAAATAAGTAGTCGTGTATTTAGTGAAAACAACGACAAATTCATAATTGCGTGGTTACTTGTACGAAACTGAAGCTTCAATTATATACCGTAGCATTTTAAAACAACACAGTTAAACAAACATAAACACACACAGTGCATGTACGCGCAAACTTCCGTTTGTATCAGCTGACACTACTTCTTGGCTTGCTTACTATTCGCTACAATATTTAAAATAATCAGGGCCCACGAAAATTTGACGATATTCTAGACCTTATTTGGGTAATCAATAATTTATGTGACTGTGACGATGAAGCATGCTGTTGCTCTTTAGGGTGAAGTGAGGCTGGCCAACGCAGACCTGCCAATACTTTATAATTGCGTCAGGTCAGCAAGAAAAGCACTACAGATAGGCAATCAATGAATGCATGACTTACATAAAATAGACAGAGCTTGGAGTCGCGCTTTGAGACATTTGTGCCTGAGATCCGGTTGGGAGAAATACACAGCGAGTCGAACACGGGTGAACAGGGCCGCTTGACGTTCTTTGGGAACTGGATGGTTTGTCAAAAGCTCCTCCATGATTTCTGTCGGTTTTTTACCTGACTCATCGAGACCTTCCGTGTGAATTGTGCAGAGTCGCGACAGAGATCCAGACCCGGATGGCTCCGTCGATGGCTCTGCGCTGCTATTCTCATTATGGTAGTACTCGAAGTACAAATTGGACGCCGATCGAGGAAGCTAAGGAGAATAATAGAGGCGTGAAAAATCATTCAAAAGTTGCTAAAAAATAATAAAACGTATTACCAGACAGCCATAAATACACCATTATCATTTCTTAGTTTATTTATAGTACATTTATAATTTTTCAACTGCCCAAATTAAAATCATTAATGACTATTTGAGATATACAGTGCAACAACATCAACACACTTTCCCTTAGCTCGAAGGTGATCTTTCATTGTTCTAGTAACAGTGCGATAGTATATTGTCCTGAGATGTGGTCGTCAAGTTTTGCAGAGCCTGTCCCTCATTTGAACACTTGTCAATTGGTAAGATCCAAAGCAGGTCGGCGCCGATGCCTAGACACAGGCGATTTCTGGGTCTTTTTAGATCGTGCTCAGGGCCAACAGACTAGGTCCGCCTGGAAAGCGGGTATGAGTAGGCAAGTTACCTAGCTGAGTCTTCTACAATTAAATGTGCCTGATCTCTGTGTAGATGGGTGAAAGCAAATTGAAATCAGTTAGGGTTAGGATCAGAAACAAATGAAGGCAAAAACAAACCCAACAAATGGTAGAGAAAGACACCAGTAGTATTAAAATGTACATTTGTACAGGCAGCATTCCCAATTCGTTATAGTCAGCACTGGTGCACAGATGTTAAAATATTCGCAAAGGAAGAATGTGCCGAAGAACTGTACGTTCTACTATTTCTATCCACAGGGTTCGTACGCTTTTCTCAGGATCATTTTCCCGATTTTCACCTGAATTATATTTTCTACCAGATATCAAAAGGTCTAATTTTATTGTACTGTACTAGCATGTGGTATATTGTATATTTTTTTATTGTTCACAGAAATACATAGGGAAGTTATCTTATTGTCATCCAACCAAAATTCTGAAATTTTGATTTTATACAAAGCTCCCCGAAATTTCCAGTCTTCTCTGCTTGCACATAAATGTCGTCAGCAAAACTTTTCAGGGTTTTGACGTCACTCTCTAATGTTTTGCTTTTTCTTTTCAAATTGTTCAACTCCACCTCATCAGCAATTATTTTGGTAGCTTTCTCAGAACGTCTTTTATTCTCCTTTCTTTCTTCTAAGTAAGCCATGTAAGCCTATCAGGTATCCGAGACTGCTGTCAAAAGTGAAATTCCCTGATTTTCCCTATTTTTTATATATAATTATGAGCATACCATTGACATTTGCCATAAATATTTTCGTATTGAAATTTCAAATTCCTTTGCATATATAAGGACAGGAGAAATGTCAGAAACACTATGGTGAAGGAGAAAGTATACTGTCAAAATAACTCACATCTGTAGAACTACAGCACTGAGCCAATCCAAAGCCATTCTCCTTTCCACCCCATGTCTGAAAGATAAAAGGTGATACATACAATATATCACATGTTACACTCGGGTTACAATTATCAAACTCACCTCTGCTAGTCCTTCCAGGCGTTCCGAAACGCTCTTTTTAACCTCGGAATCGACACGATTGAAATAATTTGATCGTTTGCTGTAAAGAAAAGAGGGTGCAACAGATTATGGAAATCAAAAAGTCTGCCAAAGGTATTTGTACCTGAACGTATAAAACAATCCCAAAACTGCCAGCAAAATATCCATATTTGATGAGCAGAATAGTTCCAAAATGTGGTCGAGTGATCCGTATAAATATCGGTAGATACTGTGTTCTATCAAATGTCCGGTGAATTCCAAAATAGTCACCACATTTTCAATCAGGGATTCCTGACCCGGCATGTCAAGTCTGAGCGTCCAGTGGCCACAGCGCGTCACAGCATTTTCGAGAACAGAGTCCAGTCGATCCAAGACATCAGCCCAAAGACCCAACTCACACTTGCCGTAGTTCCACACCTTGATTTTGCGAATTTCATCCAACAAGGCATCCTCGGGACATTGAGCTAAGTGTTGGGCAAGAACTTTGCACTCTTCCTGGTCATAACCGCATCTGTTTACCGTTTTCTTACGGTCTATCTTCATTCCCTGAAACAGGCGAACACAGATAATTTGTATTACAATGCGAATGGATATATACAGTCATTAATTAGATTATAAATTTCCTGTCACAATAATGAAATGGTATATATTATTAAGAATAAATAAAATAAACAATTAGAAAAATATTTTCATTTTATGTTATTGCACATGAAAAGTGATGTCGTTTGTTCTTATATTAAATGTGAAACACAAGAAACAGTTTCGGAATATAAAACAATGCAATTTAATAAACTAACAGTAAACTATCAGTGAACGAACCCTCTTCATTCTGTACAAATGCCAGTCAAAGCTCATTAGGAAGAATATATATTTACATGTAACCATTTTATTAAAACTTTTCAGTCAACTTCCTTTCTGATGCGACCTGTAATATTCATATCATGTCAAACAGCTTCACATTCTCCACTGATGAGTAATCTTTGCACCCTGGACTTCTCATAATGAAAAAATAAACATACACTATTTTATTAGTTTGTAGGCATGCAGTGAAAGACATTGCAAATCACATCAATGTGACTGAGTAATTAAATAAAATTGTGCTAATTAAGAATGTCAAGTTAGATGATTCTATTACAGGTATCACAGCCACATTTAAACTCAGGGTGGACTCACGTTGGAATGTACAGTATGATGTGAAATATGAAGCTTTGAAGTTCTTAGAGGTACTAAATTACCTTTTGATATTATTTAAATTGTAATTTTAAGTGTATTCCACAAAAGAATAACAGGCAGTTTTCATGTAACAGAATTACATTCACAAAAAATATTCGACATTAAAATGATGTCAGTATGTCAAAAAACTATGATTTGAAATAAATTTCGATCAATGAGGGATAATAGGTGTTAATAATAATAATGAGAAAAAGGCTTTATTATGATGCTCTCCAGAGTGAGGCTATTCTACATTACACATTCGACATGCTCAGATAATAAAAGGCATATTCTTACATTTTTTTGTTAAAAAAAGTTATGTATATACCTTTGATGTGACATAGATTTTGGCAGCATAACGAAATGGAAATGGACAACAAATTATAGTCACCTTAAATAAGTTTAAAAGTCTGCGAATTTTATGCAGAAATTTTAATTTGCTTAATGTGGATTGATTTATACCAAATAGCCTTTTAAATCACATGTCATTGTTTCCCAAAGTTAATCCATAACTTTGTAGATCCATTATATCTCATTAAAACAGTTTAACGGAATTATGAAATGAAATTACATATTGGTAAAGTTGAATGCTTATATATTTAAACATCCTATGGTCACAATCGGGCTTAAGAAAAAGATTAAGCCAAAATAAATTCTTACATCTTGGTAGATTAAGACTAAGCGTTTTCTTTTAAAAACCCGATTGTGACCTCACTCTTTGTGTCACAAAATGTACTTATTAGTAATTAATCTGAAATTTACATATAATAATTTTTTTATGATAATCTAAACTATAACATTTAATTTGAACATAAACTTTCATTACAATTAATGCTCATTACTTTTCACCAAGATACTTTTGTCACATAAAATACTATAATGTCATTATTTCTATTGATACACACTTTTAAGTTAATATAAATAAGTCATATTTAATAAACTAACTTTTTTAGAAGAATCACGATATTTTCGAATTTATGC
This sequence comes from Nematoplana nigrocapitula, assembly GCA_032274565.1. Taxonomy (NCBI): domain Eukaryota; kingdom Metazoa; phylum Platyhelminthes; order Proseriata; family Nematoplanidae; genus Nematoplana; species Nematoplana nigrocapitula. Next base: position 8,363 of record JAUYWV010177365.1, read on the forward strand.
CAAAATTAAGGAGGTTTATGATTAAGTATTTAGCAAAACAAAAATATTTTGAATGAAATTTTTAATGTAGTCAATTTATATATTTAACTTAATCTTTTTTAAAAATTATAAATATGAAAAATAAAAAATAATTGTTGTTTTACTATGCTTTGAATATAAATTTCCCATATTTTGGCGAATATTAAAAAATAGGTAAATATATTCACCAACTGTTTCAATGCCCTTTATTAAATACTACAAACAAATGACAAATTATTGATTGTAACAGAATTACAGGTTGTTATGTGTAATTTTGATACGCCAATTGTAATTCCGTTTCACCATTCATTTCCTTTAAAATTGTTATTATCAAATGTTGGCACCTAATGTTAAGGCAGAGGATAATGATTTATGAGTAAAAATATCAATTTTCTGAAAAATAAAGAAAAACGTAACAGAATTACATAAATTGGACGAGGTAATATTTTTTTATTTAAAAGGTATCTGATCAAAAATAATTTATGAATTCATGTTTATAGCAACATAAGAGAACAAGTAACCTATTCACAGTGATTTTTTTACCCCAAACAATTTTTAGGCAAATAAAATGAAATGTTAATTTAGGAACATAAAAAATCATCATTTCAGAAAGAAATCTGGTATGACATCTCTATAAAAAATAACATGTAAAAAACAAAAATGAAATGTGAACAGAAAATTCAAATTCTTTTATAAATTATCATTCTACCAGTGAAAACTGCCTTAACACAGACTATTACACTCAGTGTGATTAGAAGTTCAGGGCAAAAGACACTGGTGCAAAAGCCTTCATACATATGAGGGTTTGAGGTTCCTAAAGTATATAATATATATCTTCCAACACATGCTGAAAATGTCAAAGGTTTGTATCCCAAAAATTTATAAATAGTTTTTAATTATGTACACATTTTAAGAATGGCGACCATGAGAGAGTTGCTGATGTAATTTTGATTGGTTGCTTTTATTACATTTTTGTAAATGGGGGAAATGAGAGAAAGTAGTTACCAGGGTTCCCCCGCTTTTTTGAGAATCAAATTCCCTGATTATTCCTAAATATTGCAGTAAAATGTACACAACCAATACAACTACAACAACTCAATATTTATACTACTGTTTCTACCATCTTGACGGTGTCCACGCTGGTGTCCACAGGCAGATACATGACCAATAATACCTACTAAGTGCTACACATATAAAAAAGTTGGTTTGAGCAAGAGAAGCGATCGAAATTTTTTTACTTTGTGTAAAATTCATTAAAATTAGAAAAAATAAAACCACTCAAATTTTCCAAAAGAAATCCCTGATTTTAACTTATATTTTCATTTTCCTTGATTTCTCCAAAATGATGCGGGGGAACAATGAGTTACATTGGTTTAAATTATTATTTTGTTCCTTTATTTTTGGCAGTTTCATGGTGCCCATGAATAATACAGCTAAAAAATCCAGACTTTTCAGTCTACTATATAAAGACAATGACAAAAAATGTTTGTTGTAAAAATGATTATTGTAATAAAAAGTGAAGAAACTTTAAACAAACCCCTATAAAAACGAGTTAAGGTGATACATTTTCAACAACTTTTAATCCCTCGAAGACTGCCATTTTGATTTTTGAAGTCAGAAACTGAATTCATTGAGCATGCTTATGGGAGGTCCTGAACTTTAATCATGTGATACAGGATTCCGGTGACCAGAACTGTAACCACTTTATTATACTAATACAGTAGAGAATATATTTTTAAAATAGATTATGAATTTTGTCTATATTAGATTATATTTAAATTCTAAAAAAGCTATTCCCAGGCATAAGAGTGGAGTCAAATGAAAAATCAGGAAATTTTAAGGGATATAATTCGGCCACGCATGGCTACATGAGCATTTAAAGGCATCTAAGAATTGGTGTTTATGGAAGGGCAATCCATGAAAAACTTGGTTTAAAAGAGGGAGTTATGACTTTTGATCGTTTTTGTTACAGAATCAAAATATAAAAAGTCAATATTTTGTATACATATAAAAATTTAATTGTACATATATGACATACTGTATGTAGAAAATAAGTATTCAATATTTTTATTACAATTTACACTGGCAATATGAAATGTTTGGTCATAATCAATTTACTTGAGAGGCACATTAGGTAACAAATAATAATGTAAAAAATAAACTTATTTAGCATTATTAGATTAAAATAAAATAGGATTGAAAACCAATAATGGTTCGATAAGTTTTAAATTTAAAAAGTATATACCTGTAAAAATATTAATCTAATCAGCATTGTAATACCAGATTCTGATTATTGAAATTTGTCATGTTTAACAAAGAAATGATTGCACATAAATTTATTAATCTTTCGAAAGTTCGACATTCCAGCTCTGATTGCCAATGACTCCTTCTTCTCTGACAGAACTCTGCGCTTTAGCCCTAGTTCTTGACTATACATCTTATATGTATTTCGGATGTTGTATGAAAGTTGGTGATCCACTGGGTCATAGGCTACGTCACTTCGCTTGAAGTAATGGATTGATGATTTACTGGCTGCTTTGAGACCATACTTGATTGTTTGAATTGCTTGCAGAGTCTCAATATGTTGATGGCTGGATTGTGGGTCAGGAATATCACACATAACGCTGAAGGCTGATTCGACCTGAGTACCATGGAAACATGAAAGCATGGCAAGCACTGATTATGAGAGAGGAAATTGATTATTAAGAGAATACAAATAAATATCGAGCCGTTGGTGAGATGCATTGTATTCAAGGACATTGAGTGAGACATGAAAGTGTCGTACTTCAAGCTGATATGCATTTTCTTCTTCAGACAAGATGACAGTCGGAATGATTTTGGCAAACTTCAGCTTGTGAGATTGTGATAATGAATGATCTATTGCTGCTGGGTCAATCGTTGACAAAGAATGGAGAGTTTGATTGTTGAGAGGCATTTTTTTAAGGTATGGCCCACATGTGGTGAAAATTCCATCACCTTTTCGAAAAATTCTTTTGTGGTTTTCTCCTTGCAGGTACTGAAAAAAATATTTCGTTTTAGAGCCAATAAACCACTCGTCCTTCTTAAGAAAATTTTCTGAACAGACGCCATTGCCAGATGCTAGATGTTTGAGGAATTTTGCAGGCTTGATGAAGCATCCAAAGAACTGCAGTAACAACCTCATTTGCATGGATTATGATTGATTTCTTCTCAAACATCAATACATACTCTTTGAGCTTAGGTAAAATTACTTCCAAGATTATCGAAATACCCCTAATTCCTAATGGATAAATCATTTTTTTAAATTGTAAAAGATGTTGAAAAATATAAATATTTATTAATTCAGAGCAAAGACTATATTTAAATAAATTATAGTATAACTATAGATGAAAATTTAAGAGTTACTAGCAGAAGGTACCCACATTGCTGGGCAATAGAATAGTCTGGTCCCCCATTTTCGAGGGTGCCCTGCAACTTTTGTTTAATGAAATTTTTTGTGGGAGGCTTCCTTCTGCCCGAAAAGGCCATTTCACAACGTTTTTAGCCTCCTTGACCTCAACCCTGACCCCGACCTCGCCCCCTACATTACCCGCAGAGTTGAGGGGGTCACTGGTACCGTTTTGACCTAAACCCCGACCTCGCCCCCCCCCTATGTTTGCCGCAGGGTTGAGGGGGTCACCCATGCAAAGTTTTGGGTCACTGGTACCGTTTTGACCTCAACCCCCCCCTATGTTTGCAGCAAGGTTGAGGGGGTCACCCATGCAAAGTTTCGGGTCACTGGTACCATTTTGCGCAAATTACTAATATGTGTTATGCAAATTACCAATTTGCAATTAACACAACCATTTGCAAATCATTGCGCTAATAGCAAATGGCTTGCACTCATAACAAATGGCTTACGTTAATAACAAATGTTGTTTTTAGTCATACCATATTAGCTGAAATTGTGTTCTTTCATATTTTAGGTTTCAATCAAGTGAATGTATAATGAACTGGTTTTATTTTTTATAAATGAATATTTTTATTACTATCTTTTTTTGCAGTGTGTACTATTAGATAGAGTGAAATGTGTAGAATCCATTGGTGTATTTGATTATGTCAAAGTGTAATGATAAGGAGGTGCAAAACGTAATTCAGTATGACTATATTTTTTTAAATGGTGTTTTTAAACAAACTAGCTATTAAATGTATCATTTATTTTTTATATTATTGTATTTTAATTACTTTTGTGTGCAGTATATTTTTAGATAGAAAAAAATGCGTAGAATCCACTGGTGCAGTTCATTGTGTCATATTATATTTTTTAGGTGCAAAACGTAATTTAGTATGACTATTTTTTCCTAAATACTAACATTTTTTACCAAACAAAACTTTTTTATATCCGAATATTTTTTAATAAAATAATGTTTTTTTTGCGCGGTGTACTATTAGATAGAGCGAAATGCATAGAATCCATGTGTGTATTTGTTTATGACAAAGTGTAATGATAAGGAGGTGCAAAACGTAATTTAGTATGACTATATTTTTTTTAAATCGTATTTTTAAGTTGAACAGGACATGTAATGTTGTCATTATGACTGCATTTATTTATATTTAATATCTATATTTTTATAAATAGTCCCATGTTTAATCATATTTCATGTTTTTATAGGAATGTTGTTCTTGTTGTTGTTGTTAATCCCTTTGCTCCCGGCAGAAATGGGAGAGGAGCTGTTTGGCTCTAGCAATGAAGGGCAGAGTCTGTGCTGCCTCTCAGAGAACTGTGGGGTCCGGGTTCACTCCAATGGTTCGTGCACTCGCGAGAAACAAAGAGTCGCAGTCCAGGACAAAATGTTCGGTGGTATTTCCTGCCAGATGTCATCTGTTACACAAGGCTTCTCTGCAGGTGATAGCTGTGCAGCTGGTACACTCCTCCGTTGGTCGAATACCGATTCGGTGTTGGTACTGGTCCAACAGCACACATTGACCCACTCTCAATTGGTGCAGAGTCATCGCCTCCTCCCTGGACAGGTCCTTAGTCCCCTTTGTTTTCCTCCTTTCCGAGACTACACCATACCATTCCTCTGGCCAGCACTCTCCACTCCTTTTTCCTCCATCTAATTGCTGCCTTAACTAATGCTACGCCATCGACTCTCGCATCTCTCTGGGCCAACCATGTACCACCTTCCTTTGTCTCTGGTTGTCAATGATGCTGCAGTGATCCGGTACTTACTGAAAGTCGACCACCACATTTCTCTCCCCTAGTGTGTGGAAATGCTCCCAGATTTCCCTTTGTCTCATGGCCTCCTGCACTGGGTCCCTCTTCAAACCTCTGAAGGGCGCTCCTGGAATCTGTGCAAAGTCTCACTCACCTGATGTTATCATTCTGCTCCCTAATGGTCACCACCATCTCCAATGCCTTCATTTCCGTTCCAAAGCTGGAGCACCATATTCCTGCCGCAATACTGATCTCAACTCTGTTTTATAGGAATTGACACTACATTGTAATAATTATTTTGGCCAATATTTTTGTGAACAACGGCACTACTGTTCAATAAAATATAAAAGACAGGTTTTTTACTGCATTAATTTTAAGTTAACTGTATTTAGCACTATTTATAATGATGATGAAAAAAAAAAGTGGTAGCCCTTATTGCTTTTATTTTTTGGCAATAATGTTTTTTATTTTAAATATAATGTAAATTTGTAAAAATCACACACATATACACACACACACATACATACAGGTATAGTTAGAACACATATGAACATAGTTATTAAATTAATAAACTCATTATGTATATACATGTGAAAAATATTAATATACAACTACATTCATGTAACTGTTGAAAAGTAATGTTTTCATTCTCTTTTAAGCAGTTTTTTATTCTGAATATCAGAGAACATTTCTCTGTAATATTATCAAAGCTATTACTGTTAGTAAATATGATATTTAAAGGTTAATTGTTCAATACCTAATTGATTTTGACATTACAATACAATACAATATAATCTTTTGGCGCTTTTTCTCTAGTTCCCCCACATTCATAACAAACCATAATCATTCCCGTATAAAAATGACCTTGAAGGAATATTATTAGAGTTACATTGAAAATTTTTTAGTGTATTTAAATCAATAAAGGTTCATATTATGGCAGTGGATACAGTTCCGGTCACCGGAATCCTGTTTCGAGGGGATATAGTTCTGGTCACTGGAATCCTGTATTGCGGGGATAAAGTTCTGGTCATCGGAATCCTGTATTGCAGAGATAAAGTTCCGGACCTCATAGAGTAGAAATACACAGAATTCTGTATCTCAAAATCAAAATGACCGGAATCCTGTGTTGTGGGGATAAAGTTATGGACCTCCCGTACGCATAGAGTAGAAATACATAAAGTTCCATCTCTCAAAATCTAAATGACCAGAATCCTGTGTCACAGGGTTAAAGTTCCGGACCTCCCGTACGCATAGAGTAGAAATACATAAAGTTCCGGACCTCCCATACGCATAGAGTAAGAATACATAAAGTTCCGTCTCTTAAACCTTTAACCCCATGACACAGGATTCTGGTCATTTCGATTTTGAGAGACGGAACTCTGTGTATTTCTACATATGGGAGGTCTGGAACTTTAACCCTGCAATACAGGATTCCGGTCATTTTGATTTTGAGATGGAATTCTGTGTATTTCTACTCTATGAGGTCCGGAACTTTATCTCCACGATACAGGATTTTGGTGACTGGAATTGTATCCAATGCTTTATATTATTGCCTGAGTGAAGCTGGTTTATATGGTCACCAGGAGTTGGACTCGAAGAAGAAGAAAAAATTATCAAATCAAATATGGGGTGGCTGACAAGCAAATAATAGCGAACATACTGTAGATAGTATTTCAATACTGGCTTAAATATACTAACATTTCTTTCCACAGAACTCTATGATAATACTTCAAGGTTATTCTTATATGGTTGTTTGTACATTGTTTATATGGTTTGTAATGAATGTGGGGAACTACTGAAAAAGCGCCATAAAGCCATTAAAGGAAGATTTATTTTTTTATTTGCCTCACTTAATTAAACAAATATACTTATAGTAAATGTAATAACAATATAATTATAAATAAAAAGGGGATTTTGTTTGGTCAAGCTAATGGAATAACTATAAATAAGTAACCTTTATATAAAAACAATTATTAATAGCTGTTTGGGATGAAATAAATATAAAGGCAAGAAATAAACATAAAAGCCAAGGCTGAAATAATAGAACTATAGTCATACTCATAAGTCATAGACATAGTCATAGAACAATAACAAAATAATAACAAAGTCCAAGACTTTACAAATTAAACAAACATAGAAAACGCCCCTTAAAATAGGGAACAAAATAATTTTTTTAACCTGAACCAAAAAAATATAAAAAAAAAGTTATTGTTTTTTTCTTCTTTTTATCCAACTTACACAAAGCCTCTATGGCTAAGGAAAGGTTTATGTTGACCAATCAGCAATGTTATACATCGCCTGACTTCCTCATAAGTTACGTGAGCAGTGTAGGGAATGTGTAGCAATCTTCTGAAGCATCGTAATTCAAAAGCTGTGATTCTATTTTCGAGGTTTTGACCTTTTGCGACAGTGGCCACAAGTGGCTCACAAGTCACAGCTGTAGAGTGCAGTAGATGTTACCATTGCACGAAGCAGGTTAACTTTCTACATATAAATATTTATTAATAGAGCGAAACGTATTCATATTGATTGTCAAATGATAATAATAAACTCACTGTGAAGCTTGATTCAAAATGTACCAATAAAGCGGTAATGGGTAAAATATATTTTAAAAAGGCGCCTGTATTTTTGTATTTTTATTGGTCTGTGACGTCCAATCAAATCCAAGAGAGCTTTTTTGCCTGGTTGGCTTTGCTCTTAATCATTCAAACAAGCTGTAAAGGGGATCTGTGTGTTATCAGAAAGCATTATAAAAAATCATTGTAGCCTGGCCTCACTCAACCGCAACAACATGCGCCCGAATGTTGACTGACTCATTTCCAAGACAAAAAGAATAAAAGAGAACAGGAATTAGATAAAAGAAGTTTAGAGGTTTTAGTAAGCTCATATATGCCATCTGTTTCTATCATGAGCTATGTTGGTACTTTTTTAATATTTAAATTTAGATATTTAGTGTCATTCATTATTGTCTTGATCCAAGTAGCCTTTTGTCTTCCCCGAATTGCTTTTCTCTGTTTAATTATTTAGCTCCCATGTTTTGTACTGGACCTATTATATAATTCTGTATTGCTGAACCCGTGTAACCATTTTTATACCTAAAATACATACATCTAAGTAATTTCCTGTGACGTCAGGCCTTTATTTCGGCAGTCCAAGTGAAACAAAATGGAAGGGCTTGATGGCAGTCATATCCAGAACTCGCACATCTGAGCGCAGTTACACATTGGGTGCATGGACTAGGGAATCGCGGGACCCAAATCTCCCAGTGAAAGTGAAGAAGAATTCATTGTCAATTAATAATTTATTGATAATGAACGAGTTGTTTTTCCCAAAAAAGGAAACATTTAAGGTTTCAAAACGCATGCAAACAGAAGCAAAAGTGATAATAAATATAAGCACATAAGAAACCAAAGCGTAATCAGATCAATCATAAGCAAACAATAAAAATAATGTTGTAGGATTCTGACCTATTGGCATGTGTTTGTTATTGCTGTTACTTGCTATTACTATTTTGTATTAACATTTTGATGTTGTTTTTAGAGACTGATAATTAACTCTCTTTTTTAAGTTTTAGTTAAATTGTTTGTCACTCATTAAGTTTATCTTGCCTAATGAACGAAGAGTCTTTCTTTATGAGTGACAAACTCCACCATCACAATTTATAAACCGAGCCTCAAGTCATTTCTGCCATGGTTATTGTCACGTGTTCAGTCCCGGACTGCAACTTCCAGACAGAAGATGTTGATGGGGAAGCCTTAGCCATTGCCCTCCTCAACAATCACAACCTTGTCCACCAGCGCCCGGCCATTGCCACAGGACTGGAATATCTTCGTGCGGAGATGGAATGTGTTCATGTCAGGGTCGGGCATCCAGAAGAATGCAGCGCCGTCAAAACTATTTCAATGTGCTGAGCCAACTGTTGGCGACAGTCTGTTAAAAGCCGATCCTCTCATCACATCAAAAACGCTTGGTGCTATGCTCTCGCCGTCATACCAATAACCAAGGGCGTTTTACGTTCCAAATTGCTCCAAATGCAACAAGAGCGTGACGAGTCATTTCGGGCTTTCGCCGCTCGTGTTCGCGGAAAGGCTGAGACCTGCGC
>JAUYWV010177476.1:7566-17648 GCA_032274565.1 Nematoplana nigrocapitula
CTACTATTCCTTGTATAAGTGTATGTATTAGTAGAAATCCCAAACCGGAATCCACTGTCTTGTTTTGTAACAATATCTTTAGTTTCATTGGTAAAAGGGTGAAATAAATTTAATTCAAGACCTATGCAAATGGTGCACACAGCAGTTAATTTGTGAAGGTAAAACGATAATGGTAAACTCAGGCAACGGTTATTTCACATATCTATAGTCAATTATATATATTCTATCTATTATTTTCTGTTTTGACTTCAATTATATAAAAATGACACTGCAAAATATATTTCTGTCATACACAGAGAGGAGTATAATGAAGTCTAGCTAGCTCTGTCTTTTTACGCTTTTGCAAACAGTCGGCTATGGGGGGCATGAGTGGTGATGGTGTATGGTGGTTAGCATCCCCTTCCCCATGAGGTTCGCGTGTAATTTTCATAGTTCTGCAAAGCATATGTCCCGACATTGCTTTTCCTCCATCATACCTTCCCTCGTGATTTACTGCCCCATTAGTTGGAATAGCTGGCGGTCTACTACAAGAAGCGGGAAAGCAGGGTGGAAAAAGTGAAAGAGAGAGGAGCAAACTTATTTTTAACCTCTATTTTGTCGAAATGAGACAAGTCAAAACTTGTACTGCATTTCGTGAGTGTCCGTTTTGTACACAGTACATGCGCGTCGCAAGGGGGGATCGTAGTCCCCTCTAGAGCTGTAAAGGGCCCCCTTAAGCGCTGCAAAGAGGCTCCATCCTGATTGCACAGGGTCCCTCTTTTAGAAGCAAAGAGGCTCTGTCTTTCAATTGCATAGGGGTCCCTCTTGACTGAAACAGGGCATTCTATTAAGCTGCATTTTAAGCTGTAAACCTTACTAGCTGAAATTAACTGTTGTCATTTTGGAGGGAGGGGGCCTCCGCACAAAAACGCTCCCCCCTCTGGTGAAACCTAGCGGCGCCCCTGCAGTGTGTCAGAGAATATTTTTCGTTTAAAGACCAAAATGTCCAACTGTCCATTTTTAGATCACTATTATTATATCCTCTTATGAAACTGATTGCATGCTCATTGAAATTCATGTTACATGATTCGTTTGCAGTTCTTGGTGAATAATTCTTTAAAAATTAGGTATGACTTTAGAGAAATGTGCAATATGAAATATTGTTGCTATAATTTCTGATCAAGGGGACACGTCAGCGTCCGGACCTCGAAGAGGCGAGAAAGGAGAAAGAGTACAAAAAGAGAGATATACAAAGATGAAAGAGAGTGGTTGAGAAAAGAGAAATAGAGAGAGAAACGGACATAGAAAGGGAAGAAAAATGAAAGAGGGATGCTGAGAGAAACCGTAGCAGATCCCAGGGATATACAGCACATTAAATGGGTCGCGATCATAAAAATCAGACAACACTCACTTTAATACTGTCAGTTATGCAGAAGTGGCCCTACATCAAGTTATAATTTGGTTTGAAGTACAATTTGTTGTTGGTCGAACTACACCTGAAAATAATATTTTTTACAAGAGTTAGATTCTGAATTCTTTTATATGACAGATGAAAAGCAATACATTTTTGTCAATAAAATGCAATTTGCCGAGAAATAAATTTCAAATAAGCAGTCTGAGAGATGGCATTTTCATGAATGAAATCTTGTGTAAAGGGGTCGCAGTTTCCAGTTTAATACTTGGGTTATATTGACTACACCTGTATTCTAATTTACCGTTACTTCATTTTAAAACTCGACGTACAGTAGATCCTATCCATTGATTGTTTTAATACGAGATATTGTCACATTCGTTTTGAGGGTGTTTCAAAAACTTTATATATTCATACAATGAATTATTTCACCTTCAATTCCCTAAAACCTAATAATTTGGGAATTATTTGTTCTTTTATCAAAGGTTGAATATTCACATAGGCATGTAGAGACGGAAGAAAAAGTAATCTGTAATTCGAAGTACTTTCCATGCGTCATGAAATTTAAACATTCTGTTCTAGAGCCATATCTTCATATGATATACAAGTGGACTTTTTTATTTCAATAGACTGACTTGTAAAAGTCCTAAGTAATGTTCTTTAAAAACGCACTTGTTTCTATATTGAAACAAAATGCAGAAATTTTGTATAATGCAGTTCAAAGTGTGCATTTAGGGTAATTACATTATATGTTTGTTACAGAGACTATATGGTCAAACAAATATTGTGTAGGGCTGATTTTTACTTTCGCCAGTGGCAAAATGTGCGGCGTATAAAACTGAAATTTAGCACAAAGAATCACCACAATGTTTCGAGTATGAAACTAACTGGGATTAAAAGATCACCGTGCTAAACGAATTAGATATAGAAAATGTTTGACAAAAAATGTGTACCCTCAAAATTACCTTCATATACTTCATATTTTGTCAGCAGACGGTTATGGACTAAACGTTGAAATGCACAGGTTCACTTGTATATTTATAATATTTAGAAATAATGGTAATAATTTTATTCATTGCAAAACAATATTACAAAAGTCTAGTCAGAAGCTACCTGAAGGCGGATTTAAGGTGGTCGCCTGCTCTGGTTTAAATAAAAACATTTGAAATACAGCGATAAACATACTGAGAATACGAACAAAAGACAAATCTTAAACTGAAGAAGAAATCTCAAACACAAGCAGCATGCACCGTGTTATATCAACAATGTAGCAAATATTTCTAATTAGATATTATTTACTGTTTGCTCAAATAATATTCTTTAGGTTTCTCTTTATTCTTCTCCTGTTTTTTTATTTTTTAAGATTATTTAATGTATGATATCAGATTATAGTACAATACCTTCTTCTAATACTTTATTTTTCTTACTGTATTACATAGTATTATAGTTGCTAGATTTATTTATTTTCTTATGGATAACTACAATAGCTAAGACGTAACGAACTTTCCACAGAACACCCAACTCTTACCTCGTAAACCGTCTTATGGATTGTGTCTCAGAGAATGCGCCGGTTTCTATACGGATGATCTATAGTTGTTTGTGTGTTTTTTCATTCATCAGAAGGCACTATTGTTGTTTGACATATAAGTTTATGTAATGTTTCCCCTATCGCTTCATTAAGAGTCTCCGACTTTGAACATTTTGATCAATATTTATGATTTTAATCATTCTCGAAGTGTTGTCTACTACAAAATCAATTTCCACAAAGCCCATAATTATGTTGTTATTCTTGAATGAGTACTTTGTAATTAAAAACCACAAAATATAACACAGCGATGCTTGACAAATCTCCAAACAATATTGGGATATTAATATTCTAATATATTAATTTTCTCACACCGAGTGTCATTTTAGTGTCACTCTGCACATTGATTTTGCAAGGTGTCTGTTCATTTTGTGACTAAAAATAAATTAATATAATACATTGTATAAGATTGCAATTACGTTGTGTGATCATATAATGTATATGACTTTTCCACCTTATCTACCATAATCACTATCTGATATATAGGCATTGTTGTATATTTTGTATTCAAACTGTACGTACTGCATGCACACTCCAGCATTATTAATGAAATTATTTTAAAAAAATCATAAGAAGAACAAACTGAACTAGAGATTATTTGATAAATAAAAATTATAAGCAGATTAAAAACACGTCTCCAAATTGGTCCGCCAAAATTAATAGCAACAATTGGCCTGTAAAGAGAATGATTTTTGTGAACGTTGTCTGAATGGATAATGATTGTTTGGATAAATTATTTAAGTGAGTCGTGCACTTTGAGTTGGCGCCGAATGAACGTGCTGTGGATGGTGAGGATCTCTACTGGGAGCAACTCGACCGGGTTTACGATGTAGAGGAATAAAAGTTTCGGTGTGCCATCCGAGGCCAATAAACTCTCTCTTTTATCATAATTATGCAACGGCTCAATGAGCTATAGGTAAACTCGACTGGATTAAATGGACTATATCTAGTTCAGACAAAGGAAAAGTGTACGTTTTTGAAGCCCAGAGTAATTTAAATAGATCGGGATGCCTGCTTTCGGTGTCGTGGGGTTCTGCGATATGTTGCCCTATACTTTGAAGAATAATTTGGATAAAAATAGAAAGACGAAGAAATTCTTCCACATATTAGTTTAATTTAAAAAAATCCAATCCAATCCAAATAAGCCTTGCTGGCTTTGATCTACAAGTAATTGTGACAGCTCAAAGTCTAGCTAGAAAAAACAAACCAGAACACTGAATACCACAACATACAGTCGTGGCCAAAAGTTTGGAATAACTTGTGAAAAATAGGGAAAATCGAGTTACATCAACATATCATACGTTTATTAGCAAAAATGAATTCAAAAACATGCAAAATGGTTAACTACTGTATGTACACTTTGAGTTTAAGTACAAAAGCTTTAAAATTACTTATTAATATTTTGTATGTGCACCCTTTGCCTTGATACAAGCCGCTAGTGGTTTATGCATGGAATGCACTTTTAGAACACGTAAGAAGTGCACTTATTTTGTGCCAAGGACCCAGTTTCTCACAATCTGAAGTCTTGTGTCGTTCATATCTTTTTAAATGCCATGCATTGGTCGCACAAAAGGCACTTGGTCATCAGAATTGCTAAACGGAAACGATCAGATCCTATTTTTGTTCATTTAAATAGCTGTCATGATTGTAATGAGAACTTTTCTTCAAGATTTAAGATCATATCGACTGCCAATGATGAGGTTGAATTGTCTATTCGCGAAGCTATTCTCATCAAACATTTTGTACTTTACTATATGTGATGAATTGTAGCGCACCATATTTCTTCAAACTATTCATAGGTTTTTTCTTTTTCTTTAGAGATGTTGTACATTTGATAAATTTATTATGTAGTGGTTTTTTCATGATATGTTTTCGCTGAGTATGTTATTTAAGAATTTGGACTTGTTATGAACATTAAGAAAACCAATAAATGCTTATTAGCAGAAAAGAAAGACAACAGGAGGCCAACAACAAAGTGGATAATGCAACAATATACTGTATATATTGGGCAAAATAGTGAAAAGGAAATTAAAAACGTATTACTGTAACTAAGGAAGCTTTTAACAACCAGAAAGTCTCTTTACTTCCAAGAAAATCAGTATGGAGTTAAAAATCAGACTAATGAAGTGCTGCTACATTTATTCCACCTTCTTATATGGAGCAGATACTTGGAAAAAATACTCTGAAGATTGAGAGCTGTGAAATGTGGGTACTACGAAGAATAGGCAACATATCATGGAGTGCAAAAGAAGAGGCCAGGAAGTGCTTAATTTACTTGGAATGAAACGGAATCTTTTAAATCACGTAAAGCAACGGAAAGCAAGCTACTTTAGTCACGTAAAAAGACACAACAACATCATGAAAACAATTTTAGAGGGCAAAGTTAAAGGTATAGGAAAACGTGGTGGACAGAAGATCAAATGGAATACAATATAAAGAAATGGACAGGTTTGGAGATGGATGGATGATGATGTTAATTCATATTTACAGTAAATGTCGACTTTATAAATTATATAAAAAATAATGGTCATAACCTTCATTACTCGAACGATACTGCTTTATTGCGGTGAATTCGCAAGATAAAGTCCTGAACTTTATGAACAGGACAATCGCTGGAAGTGCATCAAATGGCTTGACAATCAATAATAGTTTTGCATTTCGGTGTTTTCGAGTTTGTAAATTCACTATGCAAGAAGAAGCATTAAAGCAAGTGCAGAAATTCCAATATGTGGGTAAGTTGTCACATCAATGCAATGTTATGTACAGTATATGCGACATTGAAAATAAAGGAGAATTGGGCTGGCCAACAAACCAGAATCGGACTGCTGTGTAAACCCAGTACTGCTGTGTGGATGCAAAGAATAAACAACCAGCAAGGTCATGCAGATGAGGCTGGAGGCTGCAGACATCTGGTTTCTGATGAGGATGTTAAACGTCTCGTGGAAAAAAAATTCAAGAATGAATGTATTCTGCAACGGGCAGGTGTCAACCTCTATATGATAAGTTAGATTCTTGGGTCATGTTATGAGGAAAGATGAGATGGAGGTCCTGACGTAATGCTCAAGGTAGACATATTACGATTTGTTTAAGGATCATTGAGGAACGCATCTGGATCGGATCCGATTGCAATCGTCAGAACAGTGCAAGATAGGGAGAAAGTGCAAGTGATAGCCAACTTCAGAATCTGGCATGTACATTGCTGCGACTATTATTTGCAGATATATTATTTTAAGTGTTGCTAACCTTTAGGATTAATTCATTTTGTTAAGATGTTTTGTAAATATTTTACAATATGTGTTTATAATATGGGATTGAAAAACTTTCATTTCTTTATATTAATCCTAGGTATATAGTATTCCACATACGATGATTAAGCATGAACCTTTTTCTAGTAAACAAATTTTAAATATTTGTTTTGAGAAAATAAGGATCTTTCTGTCAGAGATTCTGGTATTGTTTGTTCTATCCTCAAGTTTTTTGGATTAAGTTTTATATATAGATATAAAAGAGATACAGCTTTTTATAGACAGTTTTAATTGGTCCACAGTATACGTCAGGTAAACGGATGGTGCTTTAGCCATTTTTTATTCAAGCTGTTCTCCTTTTTACTCCGTATTATTGGGAAAAGTGTTCTGTCAATATTTTGAACGCAACTATAAAGAGGAGCGTGAGCTGGCATAGCTTTCCCCAATGCCAGTCAGACTAGTCTACATGGCGGCATAGCTCGTCGGCACCCCTCTCCCTTCTTCTTGTGATCAGGAATGGCGGCGGCATGGCATCAATTGCCTGAGGAGATTGAGATTCCATTAGCCATTGGGAGAGAGAGAACTGAGGGAATATTAGATTTCCGATTTCACGGCATAGGGTCTTCATAATGATTTGATCTACTTCAAATTGGCTGGCATAACTTTTTAATGGGAAATATTAGCCGTATATACTTTACTTTTTTAATGAACATGTCTGGCCCATTCATTTGACATGAGCAATGTTTTAGACTAAGTAAAATGTTCTATAGTCTACAACGTTTAAAGAATTTAAATCACACATTGTCTCTCTATAAACAATGCCACGCCAATAGTAATCTGTATTATGTGGCAATATAACCATTACTTTATCGTTATTTATAAGATTCACTGCATCACTTGTCGTTTCCGTAACAAATTTAAACTATCTAAATCTTTCAAACATTTTACATCTCTTTAGCAATGAATTTATTTATTGTTCAGTTTTTTTAGGAGGCAACAAGTCTCGAGTACTTTCTTCAAACGTAAAACCAAATTTTGCCCGACAATCCATCTGATTGTTCAATACCTACTGTTAACAATAGGAACAAGAAATGGTTACTTGGCAATCAGAAGTAAAGAAAACGCCACAATATAATTTTAAACGTTTTAAAAAAAATAAGGCCCGAGTTTTCGCCGTTCAACTATAGTTGGCATGATCATAGAAATGAAAAACCAAGTCAACAGCCAGCCAATCACAGACCGAGATACACAAAAACGGAACAATAGTTTAAATCCACACACCGACATCTCTGTATAAAACTATAAAAACAGCACTCCTATGGCAGACCAAGTGGTTCATTTAATTCAATTACAAATCATTTAATTCGATGACAAATTACTCATTTTGATGACAAGCCATTCAATTCGATGAAAATCAATTAATTTGATTTCAAGTATTTCAATTCGACGACATTTTTTTCAGTTCGATGATAAAACATTCAATCGATGATAAATCATTCAATTCTATGACAGATCATTCAATTCGTATGCAAAATCATTCAATTCGATGACAATTCATTCTATTCGATAACAAGTCATTCAATGTGATGACAAGTCATTCAATCCGATGACAAAACACTGAAATCGATGACAAATCAATCAATTCGATGACAATCCAGTCAATTATATGACAAATCACCTATTGCAATGGATGATAATTCATTCAACTCGATGACAAATCACCTAATACGATGACAAGTCATTCAATTCGATGACAGATCATAGAATTCGATGTCAAGTCATTTAATTCGATGACAAATCACTAAATTTGATGACAAGTCATTCAATTCTCATTTCTGTTTAAACCTCGTAAATTCTCTTTGCCCTCGTTATTTAAAATTATATTGTGATCTTTACTGTCTCTTTTGCTCTGTTCACTCTAATTTCGCCAAATAAAACTTCTAATTCGCCGAATGAAACTTCTAATTCGCCAAATGAAACTGCACAATCGCCAAATGAAACTTCTATGACGCAATTGTATTCAATAAATAGTACGAAATATGTAACAAAAATATATATATTTTTATATATCAATTGCAACGAATCAAAGACTAAAACCAATTAATTGAAACATATGAGGATCTACGCCATTTATCTACAGTACAGTAAAAAGTCACTCCCTCAGCTGCATGTCAAGTTTTTGCAATGCACGTGCAGTGTAACGACTTACCCGATTGCTGTAGGCTAGAAGGAGATTTGGAATAACAGACTCAAACACTGCACTGGTGGCCCAGCTAATATTTCACGGAGTCGATCCCTGAGCTGAGCTTTGGCATTGTTTTTTTACTGAACTCCCTATATGTTCAATGGTGTTCAACATCGGGTTAACTGAGCCAATCGGAAAATCTCACATTGATATATTGGATGTTCATTATATATGTAGTTTTTCGATTGCAGCTTATAGTGCCTGTTCTTCTTGCGAATGCACAGGTGCGTTATCACAGACAATAATTGCTCGCTCTGGTAGAAGAGGTATGGCAGCAACAAGTTCTTCCATCCATATAGCAAAGTCAAGCCCTTTGAAAACACCTCTTTTTGTCTTATAATTAACCAATCCCATATTTGTCACCGCTGCAATTATATAGAGATTGACAACTTCTGTCGTTGTAGCTTGCGTTACTACCAGCTGGCCCTGTGATTATCGTGTATAGCCTTGTAGTGCATTCTTGTTCGGCTATGTCAGTTGTGTTCTAAGTTTTGTGTGATTGTGTATAGCTTTGTAGTGCATGTTTGTTAGGCTATATGTGAGTTTACCAGACAGTTATCGGTGTATGCAATAAAGTTTGTGCTAGTGGCCGTGCAGCACACAACCGATTAAACGACGTATTCAGCCCCTTAACGCTCTTCCACTAGAACGTTTGCAGTGTACAGTATATTTATATTCGACTCATCAATCCACACCAACCGGCAACCGTCAGCTGCAAGATCCATCATTTTGGACTGTACTACATATATGCTTGCCTCTTCTGTTCATTCACCTCATAAGTTCATTGTTTGTGGTTCCATCCGAAGTTCTTTCACAGTATACATCATGCCATTAATGGCTTTACCAATTGTCTATGAAGTTACGTGTACGTTGTGAGATTTTTCAATGTGCGAATTCCCGAATAGTCTTATCTGTTATCTGGATTTTCACTGATTATTTCCTGAAGAAAACCTTTCATTTCTGCAGTTTAGAAGTTTCATCTGTCTATTTTGTATTTTCATTTGGCGAATTAGAAATTTCATATGGCGACTGAGAAGTATCATTTGACGATTTAGAAGTTTGAATTGACGATTTACAAATTCCGATTGGCGAATTAAGTCTTTATTAGGCGATTTAGAAGTTTATTTTTGGCGAAATAGGAGTTAAAATGGTGTAGACGGTTGATAACCGTCGCTACTCACCCAACAAAATCAAAATAGAAGGAAATACATTCTTCATTAGTATTTTTCTACCTTCCGGAGTAGGGTACAATTTTTAGCTGCTTGCATCAGAAATTAAATATAAAATATCTGCTATACACCAAATGATGTTCAAAGAAGATAAACTTTCGACTCAAAGATTGCAGGAGAGAGTTGAAAACGATACGTATCTACGAAAACACGAATAATAATCTGGAATGATGTGTGGTAAAATGTGTATGAAAAGTACATATTTCTCAAGGACCAGCAAATGCTCCTGAATTATTTTGTCTAACGCCAAACAGTCTATATTAACGAAAACGATTCTATATAGTACAAAGCATCTCCTTTAGGAGCATAGCAAGCCAGATTTATCCAGATTGCCTAAAAATTGCCAAAATCATACCAATTTTTAAAAATGGATCTCATTCAGATCCTA
>JAUYWV010177587.1:0-17640 GCA_032274565.1 Nematoplana nigrocapitula
TGGGCCAGAGCGGCGGACAACCACGCTGACAAATGGCGTCCACTATTCAAAAGCATGTTGTGTGTGTGTGATGTTGTAGTGTGTGTTGAGTGTGAGGGAGCCTTGTGGGAGTGTAGGGGTTTTTGTTGGTACCCATTGAGGTGTGGCCGGGTGATGGCGGCTGTGAAGTCGCGTTCCCCGGCCTCGTCTGCAGCTCCATCACGTGCGGGTGGTACGAGAGGTGCGTATGAGAGTTTACCGCGAGAAATCCCAGGGGGTGGCGTAGAGTTAGGAAAAGATTGTATGTTCCAATTTTAGAGTAAGGAAAAGCCTTTCTAATAAAAAAAACTATTATTACATTTTGCACAGAAATTATGTCTGTGGGTACAGTGTGTGTCGTTTTATACTGTAAGTAGTTTTCGTAATATTTGGTTCACCTTTAGAGCTGGTGACCATCATAATACATAGAATTTCTGCATTTTACACAAGCTGTAGTCCCGATACGATAGGGAATACTCAAAACAAGGTGGTTCTTCACATAATCAGAGGGATTCACAGGAGGTCGCTACGTTTCGAACCCAACCAGAGAACGAACCCTTTTTAGTTGATCTTGACAGAAGACAATATGGTCTGTGGCAACAGTGCCTTTCTGACAATAGTTAGTAATAATACATAGAACAGCAATACGTTCAATAAACCACAACAAATACCAATGTCTTTACTTCTCGCTCGTTCATCAACATCATTAAAACATAGTAAATGACGTCTCTCTGAAACTTGTCTCATCAGAGTGGGAAAAATAAAATTTGTTAATGTGCACTTTACCTAAAAAAGGTAGATAGATTAGTGTTTCGGTTTTAACACAGTGTACAGTAAATAAACTGAGCTATGCTAATGTTAAACATTGTTAGTATTATACTACTTATAGTAATACAATTTTGTTTATTAATTATATTACTAATACTGTATAAAATTATATCATTGCGTAAAAGCAATTAAAATAAATATACCTTTCAATATGTTCAATCAGAGTATTGGGATCTAGGCTAGAAGTAACCACGGAAACATGATCGTAACTGAAAAATAAAGTAACCCATCAATATTATGCTTTGGGTTAAACTTATTAAGCGATAGTCAAATTAAACCCAAATCTTCAAATGTTTAAAAGCGAACCTGTTTTCTATTAGTCCGGCCACAATTCTCAAAGCAGCTTGTAGACCATCTAATTGTGGTTTGTAACTTTGGACAAATGCGATAACCTGCACAAGGAGAGAGTAAAAACCACAGTTCTAGATGTATTACAGAGTATATTGTCAGATTACTGTATTAAGTAGATAAACAAAAGAGACAATAAAAGTGCAGATTTTCTAAAATATCAGCTAAATTTATCCTGTTCTGTCTGGTCAGTTTTCCAATCATAAGCTCTCTTCTAACATGTTTGTATTTCTGTGTGTAAGAAATTATATACAGAACACCAACCTGAATAAAAGTAGTAAAAACTTATGTTATTTAATGAAAGATCAGCCCTCTCAGATGAGATGTTCTATATATTTCAATAATTTATTGTTACAATGTGCGCAGTTTTCGCTAGAAAATATTTATTTTCTTTCAAATATTTCAATAATTCTATTGTTTTATTGAATTATTTTACTATTCCTTTTGTGCAAATGTTTAATATTTCATAATAGTATTTATATTCATTTCAGCTTATCTATATTCCGTTAAACAAGGACCAGTTACTGTAAGTCCAATGATGCGCTCTCGTAACATCCTTCCCTTCTACTCGACACTCTTATATAGAGATGCGAGGACGCATCAGAAAAATACCCTGGATGACGACGAATACGACGCTATGATAATTATTCATGAATCAATGAGAAAATGTTAGGGCGAGACAAACAGACAGACAGAGAGACCACCCTCTTATAGAGATTCGAGGATAATTCAATGTCTGTCTGGTTTTTTTAATTACGTTTATACTAAGTTTCAACTAAAATCAAATTCCTGAGAAAATCAACTTTGAACGGACAAACAGACAGAGTTTACCTACAACTTGTTCAGTTGGAATCAGTTTCATTATTTTGCTCAATCGGAGCCTAATATTCATAATAGTACTAACCCACAATTTCATAGCCCCTATAAAGTCAGGAAAACTCACCGACTGCAAGGCTGTATTTGGTACACACTTCCAGGTGAACAGGGCCTTACTGTTGTGGAGTTTTCCGCTTTTACAAGAGGCATATTCACATAGCACACTGCATAACTTGAGAAGCAAAACTGTCAGATCAGAACTGGAACAAAAGAAAAGAGGTTAGATATTCAATACAGTATAGCATTTAGTGATGGCAAAAGCCTGTACGATGATCTACATGTACATCTGTTTGGAAACGCATATTTGCTTCAAAATATTTCAAACCACTGACTATAGAAGTCTGATTATAATCATACAAAGCAAAACAATCTCATGAATTTCATTTTCTAATAATCGGGCAACGTGATGTCAAAAATTATGAAATGTACGATATACATCAATGTACAGAGACCTCACACTCAGATCAAAGATCCGACTAATGCGCTCCTTGGTCATTTCAATTTTTCTGTATGCCTGTGAGACATAGACCCTGACAGAAGGTCTGGAGAGGAGAATTCTGACCAAAGAGATGTTGTGGTGCCAAACACCCATTGGAATCTCTTATCAAAATTAAATTACTAATGATGAAGTGAAATAAAGAATCAGGCAAGCCATCGAGCCCTACGAAGATCTCCTAACCACAGTAAAGACACAAATTGAAGTGGTATGATTACCCACGTCTCCTGCTCAAAAGAACTTATCAATTGAATTCTGCAAGGGATGGTGAACGGGGGAAAAAGCGAAAGGCAGATAGCTACAGCTATGGAAAGAGAATATCCCGGAATTGATATATCTGTGGCTGAGTCACTCTCTGAGGTTGCCTTAATACATTTAGATATGGAGATAGCTTGTGGCGAGGTCATCGTTGGTGCCCACACGGTTGGACAGACTAAGGAATACGTAAGACATTTGTGTGGAAACAAATGGATAGAGAATTCACCACAAGAACAAAGAATGACGAAAAAGGACTCATAGAAATCCAAGGGAAATCTACTCCTATAATATCAACGACCTAGATGGCACCATACTGACTGAGGCAAAAGCAAACAGAGCAAGAAGATGAGTGAAATATTGTCAACCACTATACGAAAGCAAGGATACCAACCAATTGATCAGAAATGACAGAATAAGAAAGGAACCAGCACATTTTAAAGACCCCAAGTCCCTCCTACACGCCGGCCTCCAAATATGGACAGACGGCTCGGCCACCTCGGAAACCAGCAACAGATGCGCTGGAGTGGCCATCTACTTACGGAGAGCCCGCCATAGCACCACGGTCGCATCAACTGGAAGCATCGCTTCGTCCTTTAAAGCGGAAGCGATCGCCTGTCTCAGAAGCCTGGAAGCGGCCATGGCCATGAATATAGACAAACAATTACCTGCAGTTGGTCCTAAGCCACTGTGGCTTGAGAGGAAACGAAGAGGCAGACAACGTTGCTAGGAAATGCTCTTCCCTTCTCCCCAGACCGACTTAGTTGATCTTCCGCCTCACCGGCCTCTCCGACTCGCGGACCTACCTAGCGGAACCGCACTGCACCACTCACAGAGCCTGCACTTCCAACGGCGCCCACAACCCTGCATTCTCCCTCTCTCCAGACTCCATAATATTTCCCTATCCCAGCTCCGCACGGCTCATTCCCGAACCTCGCCGCCTATCTCCATCACATCTGGAAAAAGGATGCTCCGACATGCTCCGATGAAAAGGCCCTCGAAAAGACGTCGAACACCTCGATCTGACATGCCCAGCTCATGCTGTCGTTCGATTTCGCCACCTCGGACCCACTCCAAGCATCAACGTCCTGGCAGACGGTGACCGCACTCTTCCGTTCCTGAGGGAGATCGGGGCGTTGATGCCCCCCCCCCCCGGGATCACTGATCCGTGTCGGAAGTTTAAGAAAAAATAGATTTGGTTTTCAAACGCATCCAAAACGGCATATACACAGACGATATCTGTATTACGATGTAGAAGGTAACGAACGAAAGTGATATTCACACGGATTGGTACGCTTGAGATATGGGCCTAAACAACTTCTGAGGGTGAACTGGAAAGACAGAAAAGTTTTGACACTCCGTAAGAACAGCAGGTCGCGAAAAACGCGTTATTTCGGTCACATTATGAGGAGAGAGCGGAGGGTAGAAGAAGAAAAATACCTACAATATTAGTTTATTCGGGAAAAATTGCCAGCCGCTACAAAATCGGATATTAACAGAAAATGGTAACGCATTATCATGGCCACCATAGCAACATAGCAACATACTATACTAGCAGCCTGTGCCAATACAAACTGTAGGTATGGAGCAAAGATACCCCGCCGTGGTGCCATGGACAGCTGTGAGCGGCTTGGCAGCCACGGGTATCAGAATCAGCCGCGGCCAGACTTGACTCAGCACAAACCTAATCACTTCATCCGATAACAGGACAACTTCACCAAACACACGGAGGAATATCCATCAATAACAAAATACATTCTTCAAGAAAGGAGGCGGTTATGGTACCTCAACTGAGAAGCAGTCATTCTCACCTTCTAACGCCATATCGAGCAATGATAAACGCAACAAATAACCCCATCTGTGAAAGATGCAAGGTGGTCCCAAGAAACAATGGTGCAAGAATGCCCGGCAACCGCGCAGTTCGGGTCTCTCATCTTTGGCGGAACGTCGCCCCACTATTCACTTTTATTAATATAATCCAGAACAAGTATGCACGTATATGCGAGGAGGATATCTCCACGACGCGATACTGACTAACAACAACAACACCACAGCAACGCGATCGAGCCATCTGCATCTGAGTCAACAAACTGATTGACTGCTTCACGGCCAGAAGGACAATTTAATACACACACAGGTTTGGTTTAGAAAATTGTATATGACCTTACTTAAATGGCGGCGTTCCGAATGTATATAATAAAGGTACAATTCAATTAATGTCTCCATTTCCCTGGAAGCGTTACCTTTTTATTTTTTAATAAACATTGTCCAAAAAAACAAATTCTGAAGTGTGTCATTCATTTTTATGTACAATCAATTTCATGACTGCATTTAACCTCCAAAATATTTGAGATTATTCGCTTGGCAGATTTGAATGTGAATGAATGTATGTATAGTGCTTTGCAGAGAAAAAATCAACAAATTAAATCAATGTATCGATTTTTTCTGGAATTTTTTACATGTTTACAAATTAAGTTATACGTAAATGACAAATGTGTCAAATTTGTCTTAATGAGTAATTTCATTTTAGACAAATTGCGCATTATGTGTTACAACAAATCAATAATGGAGAATACCATATTGGTCACTGGTGATTGTACTGAAAAATTACATTGAGATCGCATATCAAGAAAAGGTGTAAAAATTACGTAACGTTTTGCTAGTCTCCAAAGGGTCAAAACAGGACCCTTAAAACGGAACCTGTGACACCCACATGGTTGAAAATTAGTCAAAACATAGCGCATGTTGCGCACAGTCACTGAAAGAGTGGTGACCAAAACTTTCAGCTCTCTCCACTTGATGGTCTTGGTCTAGGAGGTGGTAGCGAACACGGAGCTACACACAGACAATAAATTATTGCAAACTCTCCATGGCTTCATATTCCGAGGATGCGATCTTATTATTGATAAATTTAATTTGAATTTATATTATCTTTGTCAGTCTCGTGCAATATTAAACGCGTTCACTACACTGGAATGTAACCAAAAATATCAGTTACAATAAATGTTCAAATTGAATGCTGTCGCCATTTCCATGGAATCTTTACAGATCGCATATCAATAACAGGAGTAAAATGACGTAAAGGTGTGGCAGTCTTAAAAAGTGTCTGAAAGACCCTAAAACGGAACCTGTGGCTCCCATAGTGTGTCTTCAATGACTGGCAGCTCACTGCGCGGGTGTTTTATTGGCGCGGGCTTGAGACATTCGTATAGCGTTTTTGGCGAACAGTGCGCTGTGTGAGGGTTTCGCAGTCGCGTTCGCGGGATGTTGTCGCGCAGTTGCTTTTGAGGCGAACAGTGCGCTGTGCGAGGGTTTCGCAGTCTCGTTTGCGGGATGTTGTCGCGCACTTGCTTTTGAGGCGAGCAGTGCTTTGTTGAGTTACTTCTTAGTTTCGGTGCACTCTCATTCTCTTGGCAACACGTGACTGGGAACCAACAGTTGTTTTTATTTTTTGGCATTTTGTCGCGAAGATACAATTATTATGTCAACTTTTTAACTTTAGTGTAATTCAAATTCCATTATGCTTGTATGCGCATTATAGTTAACAAATTTATTTATTGTTTTTCAACAATAATTTCAAAATGACTGACTCTTTGTCTTTGTTAATGATCGATTGTTCTAAATTTTTGCAGTATACAGTATATCATGATTATGATATCTTCAAATGTAGCAAACTTTGTTCGAATCAGTAATGTAAATTTGGAGACAATGTCCTACATACACCAAATCGATCAATAAATCAATAATGGAAAATGTAATATGACTGTGGTCAGTAGTGATTTCACTGCGACACAGGGTGTTGTTTATCTCCCCGAAATTTCATTAAGATCACATTTCAAAAGTAACGTATAGTTTTGGAACGCAACGAAAGCTTGACTGTACGAAATGTGAAATTTGTGGAAGTCCATGGTCACCTATGTCTTAGAAGGACGTGGTGCATAGATAGTCTAAAATGGGACTAAAACGAAACCTGTTGAACCCATACGGATGGAAATTAAATAAACACATAGTGCATGCCCTACCCCGGCATTCAAAGTGTGGGTACCCAAAATTTCAGTTCTCTTCGAATGATGGTCTATAAGGAGGTAGTGAACACAGAGAAAGACAGACAGACAGACTCATAGGTAAATAATTTTGGGAAGCTCTCCATGTTATCACATTCCGAGGATTAACTCCCCGTGTAAACTGGTAGTAGTGAGAGAAAGTAAATTTGAAGAACCCTTCGCCAGTGCACTGCTACATGATTTTCGCTATGATCATTTCAAGCAGGTAGTACCTGATCCTAGAAAATCGGGGTATGAACAGAGAACAACGCTTAAGAAGAATACGGATAGTGTCTTACCGGTTATTGCGCGCCAGCATATCGAAGCTGATGATGTGACCTTTGAGCTTGACAAATTCTTGAGCACAAACGATGTCTGAAAGTTCGAGTAGAACTTCTCCGAGAGCTGATTTGATCACATCACTATTCTTCGAGGACAGATCGTCAATCACCTTCCGCATGACAATCGTCTACAACCGTAATGCAGGACAATACCGGTGTAATACATACGTTAGCGCCAAATGCTGCTGGAATAATACGTTCTTCAAGAAAAACGAAAGGCGTTGGTTTCCATGAAGGGTCAGCATTAGATCAATGAGATTAATTACGCATATTTTTCACATACTGCAAAATCACAATAACGATTTAGTTTAATTGGACCAGAAAAACAGAACTCAACACTAAGAAATGTCAGTTTAAAACTCAATTTGAATTTATGTAAATTCACAACAACGAATTGCACACGATGAACTTAGAGTTATTTCTCCCTTTATATCGAGTTTGAAAGACACAACATCATCTATCATGCTAGTTTGGATTAAACAGGTAAAAAAATCTCATAGAATTATTCCCATCAATGAATACGAAATATCAAATAGATTGAATTTTCCTCACGGGTATCTTCCTAAGAAATAGCAGCGATCCATTCGTCATAATGTGCCGGTTCTGGATAAGAAAAAATAAAATTACGCTAAATCAATAAATATTTTATTACCACATTTTTGCTAATGTACAAAATCAAAAAACCAAAGTTCATGACAGAATTTTTTCAATAATAATTTGATATAATTATGAAATCCAGTATTTGAAAATATTTAAAATTTGAATATAATATCTATCCAATAATAAAACATAATTACAATTTAATTAAAAGAATCACAAGCTATATTATACTTACACAATTGTTACATTGAATTACAAATTAAATTAAAAAGTTCTACAAGATGAGGCCAGCTGTAAAATACGAGTTTGGCAACCGGGAGTCAAACTAATTGTACAGAATAGTACATCTACCGCTATGGCCATGAAAATTCTTATTGATAGCTCAAACCAGAAGCGAACTGCTGCTCAGAGCTGACTGAAGTAGATTTTGTCTTAGACCGAAAGCATAGCGATGACAGTGGCGGCCAACCATCTTTACTTCTTTTTCCAGCCTTCCATTCCAACAGGATCACCGCCTCTGTTTCCTTACTCGTATAGTATACTCCTTAGTATACTCGCTTAGCCAAGGCGGCAATAACGCCCATGCGACACTGCTGCCACAACCTTGTTGTTGTTGTTGTAATCCCCAGTAGAGGGGACGCGTCTGCGCACCGACCTCCGTGAGAGGAAATAAAAAAGAGTGAGAATGAGAGCAAGAGAAAAAAGAAAAAGAAACGTAAGAGGAAAGAGAGAGAAGAGGCGGAGGAAAGAGATTGATGGGGAAAGAGAGATAAGAGTGAGTGGAAAGAGATGGAAGGGGAAAGAGAGAGAAGAGTGAGTGGAAAAGAAAGAGAGAGGAGTGAGAGGAAAGAAAGGGATGTTGAACAAAGAGGAAAGAGAGAAATAATGAGATAGAAGAGGAGGAGAAAAGAGAAAAAAAGAAAATAAATAGATGAGAGAGAAAGAAATAGAGAGGACTCCAAAAACCAAAGCAATGCAGTACTTTACTTGCCGATAACTCCGCCACTATATAGAAGGCGGCTGCATGAGGCGCTACCTCAACCATCTTCTTCTTATTTTCCCGGAAGGATCATTGATCCCTGAGGTGCGTCAACGCCGCGATTTCCCTCAGGAGGAAGATTCCAAAGGATTGCAGGACTTGGTCAGCCTAGACTGGACAGTCCCGCCACGTGAAAGCGGCTGCATTGGAACCACTACCTCAACCTCGATGACGTGCTTGCTCGCGATAGAATTTCCCTTCCTTCCATCTCCCTATCTCATTGTGTCATAATTAATTTACTTCTACCCAGAATGCCATTCTACCTGGACGCACTATTACTGCCTCTAACAACAATCGGTCCCATTTTTTCTAGTCCCTCCTGACCTGTGGTGAGTTTCTTCTTCTTATCCATAACTGTTCGATTCTTTCAAATAGATGTTTGTCCATTCTTATTCTTCATCGATTTCCCGCACACTTGGGTTCATCATCAAAAGCGAGCTTGGCTTATACGTGAGCCTACAAATTTGGTAAAATTTAGAAAGCAAAAGTAGGGGGTCGGCTTATACGCGAGTATATACGGTAGTTTTTCTATGATGCTAAATTTCCCTACTTCGCTAGATATACCCTACTACTGAAAATATGTATTTCTTTAGTAATTTTATTCGATTAAGGTTGATTCTTTAAATTTCCAAAAGTCACATTTTGCCTTTTAAATTCTTCTTTTTAAGCAAAGGGGAACAATTTTATTACCAAGGGGGTGTCAAAATCCAAAGGGACGTTTTACACCCCTTGGTTGTGCTACCGTTTAACGTCTCTCAATTCTTTTTCCCGCCGTCGTCGGAGTTCGACTCCATAGGAACGGCTGGACGCTATAGTCGGCGTCCAGCACCCCGCAGGAACTTTGGCAGGCTAGGATGCTTCACAGTGTCCTCGAAATCCAGACTGTGCCCCCGAAACATCGGGCACGCAGTTGTCCCCAGCGAGGGCAGGCACACAGCAGATGTTCCGCTGTCTATGGGCATTCACTGCACTCCGGGCAGATTGGTTCCTCCGCTTCCCCGATGCGGTGCTTATGACTGTAGGAGGAAAGATTGGCCGCTTCTCAGTTGGGCCGCTGCCATGCTCAGCAGGAAATGTGACGAATTTTTCTTCCATCATCACACAGCGTGCTTATTTGCAGCCTTTGGACATACACTTCCAGTACACGCGATTGTTTCATTCATTTCATAGTCCTTGTAACGTTGAAAAGATTTATCACAAATCAAACGCAAGATTTCACAGTCTCATACAGCTTGAAAGACATTATCAGACGAATGAATGTCAGTGCATACAAACATTAAATTTATCTACGTACGAGTTCACTGAATAAAAATTACTTTGAAAGCTTAATATTGGGAATTAAAACGCAAGAATCAATATAAAGATCTTACGAAATCAAACCTAATAAAGAGGGTGTACAAAACAATTTCGTACGATATACGCTTTCTTAAAAAAGAGTACGTGAAGAATGATATACGGTAATATATTTCACGAATATAAGATTCACGGAAAACCGTTAACGAAAATGAAGTATACGGAAAACGGCGTTACGATAATTCGTTTACGAAAACATATCAAACTATAATTGGTAAACGAAAAAAGGGTATATGAAACATATATACGTATGCGAAAAACAGTTAAAGGAATATTTGTTGACGAAAAAATAAAATTTACGAAAACTAAATAAGATACCGTTAGAAGAAGACCGGGAAGAGCCTGGTTCAATGATCTAAACAATGGGAGTGTAGAACACGAGTGAAATAATGAGAGGAAGTGAATAAAGGGACAATGCATCTCTGGCCACTCCTGTCTTGGGCTAAATGCGGGTGAAGTACACTGCTGAGTCTAAGGCCCGAATGCAAGAAACGAACTTGACTCAAGTAAGACTTGAGTTTGAAGATCGACTTACTCAAGTCTGACTTGAAGTCAATCTTCAAATGGAATCCTGAAACTGAACTTGAAAGTTTGAAGTCAGTGCTTGAGAAAGTCGATCTTGAAACATTTTAAGTATGTCAATCTCGTAACTAATACAACTATAGCCAATTAGATATTAGCATTTATTTGGCGGATTTTCGAATTTAGTACCTATATTTTTAGCTTTGGTTTAGCAATTGAAATGGCAGCAAAAAGAAGAATATTTTCAGATAGTGAGCGCTCATGTTTAATTAATTTATTAAAGGAATATCCGAACATAGAATGTAAGAAGTCCGATATGGTTAGTTTGAAGAAAAAAAATGTTATGTGGGAAAAAATAAGAAGTGATTTCAATAGCAGAGGATTGGGTGTCGATAGAAGCGTAAAGGAGTTAAAGAAATGCTGGGCCAATTCAAAACAAAAGGCTAAACAATTTTTGGATCGGTAAGTTAAAGAAAAACCATATCTATTAATTGTATTTCTTAATTTTTCATTGAATGAAATTTAGGTATGCTAGAGAACCAACAAATTACTATTGACAATGCAATTTTAGCATTGTCAATAAGTATATGTATAAGTATCAATGTCTATTGACAATGCAATGTAATATTACATTTTATTAACATAATTGTGTTAGTTTCTAGTACAAGAATGGAAGAGTTAGCTATATTTACATCTTACAAAATATATTTTCATTTAATTTACAAATGAATTAAATATACAAAATAAAGTTTTATTAACTGATTTCCAAATGCATTTTCAGTAATACAAAATTAGAATTTAAATTTCTGGTTTATCTGTTTTCTATTTATAGCGAAAGACAAGATAAAAAGAAGACAGGTGGAGGGACTGCAGAAGTAGACCTTCCGAGTATTGATATTAGTGAAACGTTGTCAATCTTGCCTCCAAAAATAATGGACCCCATTGTGACCCCATGGGGAGATGATTCTACTATGTTCGGTAAATATATTTAATTATTATGAGACTATTAAATTGACTTAAACATAACTAAACATTTATTGTTGCATTATATTTCAGAAAATGATGGAGAGATAGAGGTTCTCTACTGTGGCTCTGAAGAGGGTATAGCTGATCTGCTAAGTGAAGACATTCAAAAGGAAAACACAAAATTTGAAAGTACTCCTACTGTAACCAAAAACTATTTTTCTAAAATTCCAAAAAGAAATTCTGTAGGTAATGCTACTGCTTATAAAGAAATCCAAGATATTGATAAAGAACTAATGGAAAAACAGCTAAAAATTGCTAACTTTAAAATGATTCTTTTAGAGCAGAAACAACAAAACAAACAAAAAGAGCATGAGTTAAAAATTAATATATTGATGAAACAGCAACAATTGCTAGATGAAAAACTGTCAAATAACAAATAGATTCATATTTAACAAATTGTGTGTGTATTTTAATGAACAGTATTATACATACTGTATTGTATGTAAAAAAGTGTGTGTTGCTAAATAAAGTACTGGTTAACAATTTCATTTCTTTTGGCTTTCATCTCCTAGACCATCAATTGTGGGGAGCTGAAATTTTGTGTACCCGCGCTTGAAATGATGGGGCATTTCACGCACAATGATGTTTAATTTTCATGCATATGGGTGCCGCAGGCTCCGTTTTAAGGGTCCGCTTCATTCCTTTAGAGACTAACAAAACTATACGTACTTTTGTACTTGTTCTTGATATGCGATCCTAATGAAATTTCGTGGAGATAAATAACATCTCACGTCACAGTGAAATCACTTCTGACCACAGTCATATTACATTTCCTATTTTTGATTTATCGATCGATTTGTTTTGACACATCATACGCAAAATCTTCAAATTTCTAATACCGATTCAATCAAAGTTTTGTATAACCACACTTTGAATGGCGGGGCAAAGCATGAATTGTGATTTTTATTTTAATTCATATGGGTACCACAGGATCCGTGCTATGCTCTTATTATCATTAGACACCGTCCTCTGTTAGAAGGTGGCAACCATAACACGCCAATCGTGCCTGTTCTCAGCTTTCCGTTTTGAAATCTTGATGCTTTTACTTCCGCTGTATTTCTTGATATCATCTCCCCAAGATTCTCTTTGCCGACCTCTTTCCCGGTTCCCTTCTACCATGCCTTCTAGAAACAAAGCAGCTAGCTGCCCTGAGGATTCTCTCATGATGTGTCCTGTAAACTTCCTTTTTCATTTGATCAGACTTTCAACTATGCATTTCGTATTGTCAATTATTTTCAAGACTTCGTCATTGGTCACCTTTTCAGTCCAGTTTATCTTCAAACATCATCTCTTTCAATTAGTACTCTTTTACTATTTGAAGATCGCTTCACGTGTGCCTTTTCCTTTTCTAAATCCAATAATTGATTCTCACTTATTCTGTTTTCAATTATTGGAATAATTATTTTCATGACAATTTTAAGTATAGTATTTTTGCTGCATGTGAGATAAGACTAATGGTTCTGTATTTGTGTATTCCACTGGTTTGATAACTTTTAGGTATTGGTACAAACCCACTTTTGATAAAATCCTGTGGCAGGTCACCCTTTTATATCTCTCTCGTTTATCAGCTCAGTCATTCGCTTTTAGTTATAATGCCTTTAATATTTTTGAACAAGTAATGACTATGCAATTTCGCCAGTTCTTCACACATTTTCTTTTGTAATATTCTTCTTTATAGCCTTCCTGTATTCTTTTTTGAATATATGGCGATAGATCATTTTTGCTTGTTTTCTGCATTCACTTTACATTTTAGTTTTCACCTATCTTCCATTTTCTTCATGATGTCAATTGTTATCGACTTCTGTTTCATGCCATGTCTATCTTATCCACAAATTTCTTTGGTGTTATTTCAAGGCATGCTTATATACTGTAGCCTTAATTATTCAACAATACATTTGTTTCAATGTTTATGGTTTTTTTGTATATGTTGTCAAACATCTTCTTGAATTTTTCTTTCACATTGCATTTCTATGTAAACTCCATGCTTTATTCTTGTTTCTTTTCTTCTTTATAACTTTAAGCTTTGTTTTTGTATGCGCCAGTACTGGATTATAGTCTGACCCACAGTCTGCTTTTTGAATGTTTTTTCTATATCTTGTTTTAACCTGTATATTGTCAATTTGTATTTTTGTTCTTCTGTCTGGTGACGTCCAGACGTGTACCTAGCGCTTTCCTTTTGTTCAAATCACGTATTTCTAACACAAAGATGGTGCTTTCTATAAGCAGTGCCGTAACTACATGGAGGCGAAGGGAAGCGAATGCCTCCCCTGTTTTCTTCTGAGTAAAATTGCCTCCCCTAGAAAAAACTAAACTTTGACATTTTCCATTACTGCCGCTCTTTAACGTTTTGTTTGTACAAAGATCATTAAATAAAATATAACTCTATTAGTGTCAGCTCAATGTACCCTGCCTTTGTCTACCTCTTTTATAGAAGTCACACAATATGCCCGGATTACTTGATAGTTAATCATAGTTAACCAGGGCCGACCTTAGTATGTGCGAGGGCCAAGGCAACGGATAAAAACAAATCTTTTTACTCAAAGTAAAAAATATCAAATAAATTTAAAATTAGAAAACCATTTTTCTCGCTTTCATACACGCGAAATCATCTATAGTATAACTTCGGAATAATCAATCGATTTTGCAACTTCGTTCTCAATTGACAGAATCGGTAGATTGCACAATCTGCATGGCTTGCAACATTGTGGACCGTAGATAGTTCTTTATTTGTTTGAACTTCGAGAAACTGCGTTCGCCTGATGCCACAGTTACAGGAACGGTCAGCAGAATTCGCAGGGCGGTGAAGAAATTCGGGAAGTCTGCAGCTCTGTTTCATGAAGAGAGGAACATCGGGATTTCGAGAGGATCGTTTAGGGCACTTTCTGGAAGAAACGGCTTTAGCATTTGTATTCCTTCGGAGAACATGAAACCGTCATTGTCATGACTATCACCATGTGATAGTTCGACTTTGAGGTACTTGACAAATTTCCGTATATCCTCTACCGTCATGATACTAAACAAGTAAACAAATCCAAATCGTGAATGATGCTGACGAAGTTGTTCAAATCGACAATCTATCTTGGAAATGATTGTGTCCATAATTTGTTGAAAACATGATACTCGGAAATTTTCTTGCCAATTTTCTATCGTCTCGTCGTTACTTTCATACTCGAACAATTTATTTTTTCTTCTTAGTCTGCGGTTCTTGAAGACTGGCACCGCCTCAAGATCTTCTGCAAGTTCCTTTGCGGTAACTGCGACACCTACAAAGCCAGTGTTTCGATAGTTCTTTACCCATTTGTAATTTTTTTCCTGACTATCAACTGCACTTGCCAAGTCCTTGCACTCACTTTGCAACTCCTTGCTGACTAGATTGATTTGGAACAGGTGATCATACCAAAACACAACGGTCACCAGAAATTTAAAGTTTTTTATTTCCTTGCATAAGGATTCTGCTTCACTGCGAGGCATACTGTCCTTGGTTGTTTCGATAATTTCATCTAGGGCATCATAGATTTCGGATGTTTGATAACGGATAGCCTTCACACTTTTTTACCTGCATCAGCGCGAGGCCCGTGGCGGTGGCCTCGCGCCCTTCCCCCTAAGGCCGCCACTGTTTAAGGGGGTGTGTGTTACTTGGGTGACTAGTCCCTCCCTTTAATCTTTAGGGGGCGCCAAAAGTCAGTGTCATGGGGCGCCATCATTGATAAAATATGTCGTTTTTCTAGTACAACTTTATTTGTGAAAAGGTCGCCCTCTGTAACTTAACATCCCCCGTCTACTCAACATCCCCCGTCTACTGAACAGCCCCCGTCTACTGAACCGTCACCGTCTACTGAATCGTCACCGTCTACTGAACGCTACATGGAGCTCTTCAACATTGCAATCAGAAATTTTATCCGAATATAAGAACAATATTGGAACTGCTCATAACTCTGCCAGTTGGCTCATGTTCACGTGAGAGATCATTCAGCAGCCTTCGTCGGTCGGCTGAAAACATGGAGTCAGACTTCAATGTTGGAAGATCGTCTAAATAGTCTAGATCTTATATTCACGGATGCACATCTTTTGCAAGAGATCTCCAGCCCATTGATGTGCTAAAAAATGGGACAGTACAATGAGTAGACGAATTTCTCTTGCATTTGATAAATAATGACTTTTTAACTTTTCATATCCTGCCCTTGTGTATAATTAGTGTATAATACTCTTTTAAAGACGTTTTCTAACATTTTATATTTGTTTTATGATATAGTTTGATATGAAACATACTATTATCTGTATCAATAAAAAGCAATCCAATAATGTTAGTAATGGTAGCATATAATTAACCTTATTACCAATATTACACTCTAAAAATTGAATAAACTATTATTTTCTTGATTTAAAAAAAGGAAGTGCATCCGTAATAGTAATTTTTGCATCTTAGATTTCAAAAAGCCTAACCTAAGTTCCTAAAATCTAGGTCTAGTTACGGCACTGATCAGTGGATATCATGCGGCATCACCTACACAACACTCGGATGTGTTAGGCGGGAACAAATGGTGGATTCGTATTGGACAATAATATGCTAGTTATATTGACTTCGTGTTTACCGTATATACATGTAATTCCCTTTCAATCTCATTGCTGTTATATTCACATTACCTACTACAAGTCAGTGTGTATACAAAGCTACAGTACATTAAAACCGGAGGCTATCTTCTATGATGTACCAATCGTTGTTCATTGTCGATGAATGATGTACGGCTTAAGACGTATTGATTTTCCGCGAAAATAAAATGCATAATCGGCAATCAGATAACAACAAAAAGTTATATTTTATTAACAAAAAACACAAAAGTGAATAGACTACAATAGACTCAACACCACATCCTTCAACAACAAGTTAGTGACTACTTACACACGAAAACAGAAAGACAAAGTCAATACGAGATCTTGACTACTTTACTTACTGAGAAAACAGAATCAGTAGAGACAATCGGTAGTGGGACAACAAGAATTCAAAAAGCAGTACGAGATAATCTGATAAATATACAGAGTCAGTGAATGAGATTATGCATGCCACAACTACTGCTGCGAGGAATGTTTCGTCCGTTCGATAAAACCCCCAGAAGTTATTAATTAGTTCATTGCCATTTCTGAAAAAAGGAGAAAAATGTGACGATGGGAACCTACTTACCAGAACTGCTGTATTCATTCTGTAGTACAACTGAATTATTGTTCATATTTTATGAAAACACACATACTGTAAGCTGAATTTTTGTATTGAAATTTCTTTGCTATACGCGTCAAATTTCAAGAAGGAATTTAGTAAATATTATTTGTAGGGGTATCACAATAATTTTCGAATAATTAGCTTTTCGCTAAGTGGGCTTCCGGTAAGTGTGCGCTTCCTTGTATTTTGCCTTTGGCATGTGCTACTTGTCTGCGTGTAGGATGGCGTTTGTTAGGATTTTGTTGGTCGTGTGTACGTTTGTGATGTCTTCTGCTTCTGCGAGAGTGTCTTCTATTGTTTGTGTGAATGCTGTCCAGTTAGCTTTGTTGTAGTTTGTGTAAGATGATCTGTTTTGGATAAGTCTGAATGTTGTTTTGGTGTTGATGTTTGGGAGGTAGACAGAGGCCAGGGCTGTTTCTGTGGTCCATGATGTGTATGGAAAGAGTGAGTGTGGATGACGGTGATGATGTGTGTGGGTGTCTTCGTTAATAAATTGTGAAGTGATTGGAGTTGTTGATGATGTCTTGTATTGTGTTTCCTCTTTAGTCTAGTGGGAGGGAAGAGTGCCAGAGAGGTGCGTGTGCGTTGGTGTCTGCGGTGATGATAGAGTTTTCTAGTGTAACGAAGTGGTTAAAGGCGTTTGTGATGTTTGTCTCTTCTTGTCCTTTGTGCTGTGTTTG
>JAUYWV010177698.1:0-17640 GCA_032274565.1 Nematoplana nigrocapitula
CAACACACAACAAATACAATTCACCGTGTGCCCTTATTTTATGACACACAACAACTACAATTCACCGGGTGCCCTTATTTTATTGACACACAACAACTACAATTCACCGTGTGGCCTTATTTTATCGACACAACAACGACACTTCACGCGGACCCTTGTTTTATCCACACACAACTACTGAACTTCATACTGTGTACTTTTTTTATCCACATACAACTATTGAACTTCATACTGTGTACTTGTTTTATCCACATACAACTACTGAAGTTCACACAGTGTACTTATGGTATCCACATCAAACAATTGACTCTCACTTTGTGCAATTGTGTTATCCACATACGTCACTTGACTCTCACATTATGCACTCTTACGTTCTTTACATACGGCAGTTGAACGTTTCCGTGAATGTACAGTATTCACCTGCAACTCTTGCTCCCTCATGGCGCGACCAGATTATTCGAGTGAACATTTCGCCAGACAATGACTGAAATACATGGCAACCCTGACAGATCCACTGACCATAATTCGTCCGTGGACACATGGTTCCATCGACCACGATGTCCCTGCGGGCTCGCTTGACTAACTACATTGGCACCTTCCTCCGTCCCCCAAATCAATCGACGACGCCTTCGGGGACGCAGCCTCCGGTTAGCATCGGGCCGATACTCGTCGATATGGGGGGCAGTGTGAAAATAGGCTCACTTTCGAGCAATATTACGGTGCTACAGTTTTAATTAAACAGTTGAAAGCTGCACCCAAGGGACACGAAACGCATACCATACATTCTTGGGTGCTACCAGTCCTCGTGACTGAAAGGGGGGCCGGAAGCCGCCATGCGTTCCCCGAGCAGGCTTTGATCCGGATAACATTTGCGGGCTGCCGGGTGAAGAAATCGCATCGCCAATCCATCAATGTCAAAGACCCTTTAGAAACATACCACAACATGCCAGCCACATGCGCGCACAAACTCCGGCACTACAATTCCCAATTCGCCACCCTGTCGTCCCCGGCCGAGCCAATCAAAGCTTGGTGTGTGGGAGAGCGGGCGAAAGGGGATAGTGCCTGCCGGGAAGAGAGACACCACACAACCACCACCAACGCCCAGACATCGAGACTGACTGTGAATTGCCTCTCTCCTAGTGTCTGACCCGTGTTGCCTATTTTTGTGCCTCTGTGTCTCGAGACTGAAGGGAGAAGTCGGTGTACCTGGGTTTGCATTAACCCGGACAACCTCGGACGGATATTTACCTAGTGTGCGTGTACTGCCGTATTGTCACTCGAGTATCCACTAAAAATATATCTCTATAACTTGCTGTTTGGCTAAGCCTTGTTCTCTCTCTCTCTCTCTTGTGTCTCCGACCCTCCCTGTTTCACCCTTCTCGCCCAGTCTCCCTCGAGAACCCACAAGCGCCAGCTACAAGGCAAATCGACCGCGTTCTCCCTCAGCGAGCAAGGAGAACACCGAAACGCGCCATTTTTGGAAACGCTTCCGGCCATTGAAATTGTAGAAGTTGAAACATTTTCTCCCGTTTATGGTGCTCAGTCACTTGATATGCTCCAGTCATTTCTGCTCCCCTCGAACAAACACGCAGACGGCGGACTAATGTTAGAAGACTACCACTGCACACATCCGAAGTACAATGTGTCGACTATCTCCCTCCTTGAGACAATACTACACTGGGACAGTGTACTGTTGTCTTAAGGAGAGTGCCCTGTAAACAGTCGGGGACGGTGTACTTTCTTCGCGATTGTCTTAAGTGCGAAAACAAACGGACGACTGACAATATCAACACTCGGGAACAGACTAGTCAACATCTCACGAGTCAGCCGGAAGGAAATGGACTATAAGATGAAGGGAAAGACAACCAAGAACGAACAACCAACAGCCCGCCGTCCTGCAACAGAGGAACCGCCGAACAGCCCTCCTGCTCCAGATCCAGCCTGTGTCTGCCATATACCTGTGACGCTGTTATACTCTTTTGCGGTACCTGTATTACTTTATTAATTCACAATATACGGTTTCCAGTCAAGATTGTGGGCCGTGTTCTCTCTCTCTCTCCCGTTGAAACCGCTTCTTAGGGCCGCGACCGCCGCCACTGTGAGCACAAAACCAAAGGCAACGATAACCGAGTCTCCCCATTGACGAGTAAAGGAAGGCACCGTAATAACCCTGCGAAAAGCAGATAGCTCCCGACCAAACAAAGCACTTATCACAAGGCGGGTCGTGTGAGTAAAAGCAGTTATTACACATACGAGAGTTGAAATTCAGTCATAACAAAGTCTTCAACTGGTGCATTTGTGTAAGGCAGCTTGATGATATTATATAATGGTATCATTACTTTTGCTATCATTTCGGATGACTCCCGTTAATGACAACACATATAAACAAAGTTCTTAAAATTTCAAGAAACAACTGCCGATTGCCGAACTGGTAAAAAATATAGCTTATCTTTCACTTTCCCGCGTTAAATCATTTTCTCTGTTTTTCAAAGATTTCTTGTTAATATAATTAAGTAAGAACGATAAGATAATAAGAATGATATTTTTTATTTATTACTATTACTATTAGCATTACAAATATATTAATCATTAATGACATTATCATTAATATCATGTTATACTCATGACATTGTCATTGACAACAATATTATTTTTTATTTAATTATATACGTGTTATTTATGTTTTTTATTATTCATATTTATTTTTACTTCAATGATAAAAAACTTTGAAAAATAAAAAAATAATTTAATCTAAATCTAATCACTAATGTCATTGTATTATATTTTGGTTATATTTTACTTTCCCACATTACTGTCATTACTCAATGTCAATAGAGAAATGTAATAGTGGAATATATCCTTATATTATCCCATTCCCATAATATATAATAGAAAGATATTAGGAACTTTTTGGTAAAGTTCCCCCAGGCCCCACATTCATAACAAATTATATAAACAACTTTATAAGAATCTCCTTGAAGGGTTATCATTAGAGTTCTATGGAAAGAAATGTTAGTATATTTAAACCAGAGTATTAAAATACTATTTGTATTCGCTTTAGTTTGCTTGTTTCCCACCCCATATTTGATTTAAAAATTTTTTCTTCTAAGACTAAGTTCCATCAAGTTATTTGCTTATAATTATATATATATTGCTGCTAACCACCATATCTGATGGCCACTCGCTATTTGCCACTTGCGACCCATCCCTTACTAGTATAGCTCTACTTCCCCAAGGGAGACAATTAAACAAATACATATAGTCAGTTATAGCTTTACTCAGGCAATAATATAAATCTTTATTGATTTAAATACACTAACATTTCTTTCCACATTACTCTAATGATATCCCTTCAAGGTCATTTTTATATGGTTATTTATACAATTTGTTATAAATATAGGGAATTACCCAAAAAGTACCACATATTATACTAATTAAATGTAGTCTGATACTAGTGATAGCATTCTATATTATAGTATATTAGTCAATAGTTAAATATACAATCAAACTTGCCTCTTGCCATAGAAAGTACCAGGATGGATTTCTTGCCATGTTATTTACTTCAATAACTTGCCACTCTCGCTTCTTGCCAGTTGCACTTGCCACATCAGGCTAAGATGAATGCCTATGCAAACTATGCTCATTATATTGCCAAATACAATGCAGCTTTACATAGATATAAACACTTATATTACACTATTGCAAGTCCATGGTTTGCACCAATCTTAAAAGCCTTGAATTTTGAGCTTATCTTGAAAAGCCTTAAGAAATGGGAAACCATAAAAAATGCATTGAAAAGCCTTGAATTTCAGAATTTTCAAGAAAACCAATTTCTTGAATGACACTATTTTCAAGAAAATAAATATAAGAATTTTTTATGCAAAAGGGCTTATAGTTACGGAAAATGGATGAACGAACATATACTTCTTCTGGCTAATGGGCACCAACATCTGTTCCTTCCAGCCTGTCTGCATCAACATCTGCTTCCTCCAGCCTGCCTGCATCAACATCTGCTTCCTCCAGCCTATCTGTATCATCTAAAGTCCCATCAACAGGTTCTTCAATTGATGTTGTGAAAGCAGAAGTAATATAGGACCTCCAATTAGTTTCTTTTCATTATTCCATTAGAAGTAGTGAGGACATAGTTCCTCTTTTCCGGAGTAAGTTTCTAAATAGTAAAATTGCCCAGAATATGTCCAGTGGTGAAACAAAATGCAGATACCTGGCAACATTTGGTATTGCACCACATTTTGCATCTCTACTCTTGGAGGCGGCACAGAATGAGAAATACTACATGCTTCTGTTTGACAAAACACACAATGAAGATCTACAAATGAACAAATGGATATCTTCATCCATTTTGGGGAAAATGGTGAAGGTACAACCAATTATTTAATTTCTTACCTCGTGTCTTCTTAAAACACGGAATGGCAAATAATTTGCTGGAGTCCTTATGGGAAGCATGCAAGCCCTTACAACTGAAAGGGGTTTTGCAAGTCTCAATGAATGGTCCTAATGCAAATTGGGCTCTTCATGGAAAGTTCAACAAATGTATTGAGTATGATGGACCAATTAATTCTTAATGTTTGTAGTTGTGGACTCCACATCCTCTGCAATGCCTTCAGTGATAGACACTGTAGCTAGTTGGGATGTTGAACATTTCCTTTCATCATTGTATTATCTTTTTAAGTATTCACCCTGCAAGAGGGAGGAGTATTTCAAACTTACCTCAAGTGATCTGCTTGTTGGTATTGTTGTTATTGCCCCCGGACCTACTAAAGCAGTAGTATGATCTGCTGAAATTCCATGAAGTTTCGAAAGCACCATTGGATAGAAAATCATAAAGTTGCAAAGAGCGCACTTGTTCTTTGGCCAAATGTCAAGGAATATCTTCAGGTAATCAGAAAGACAAAGCCAAAAAGCTCAGTACTGAAGCTTCAGTCATTCAAGACCTTTGATGAGCTAGAGATATCTGAAATAATTGTTCCTTAGCTGGAAATCTTCATTTCAGTTGCTAATGAGGTCAAACCCTTCCTGTTCAAATACCAAGCTGATCAGCCTATGCTTCCATTTCTTGCTGGCGATCTAAAAACTGTAACGAATAATGTTATGCCTCGTTTCATGACTAGTGACTCTCTTGAAGTTGCAACCACTCCCAGAAGTTGTTGGGTTTTGAGATGGCTGACTGGAATAACCTGCTGAATGAAGCAAATCTCAATGATCAACCTTGGTTTCTAAAACAATCACATCTTTCAAGGCCAAGCAACTCATATCTAAATGCCAAGTGTTAGA
The DNA here is from genome assembly GCA_032274565.1 of Nematoplana nigrocapitula. NCBI lineage: Eukaryota > Metazoa > Platyhelminthes > Proseriata > Nematoplanidae > Nematoplana > Nematoplana nigrocapitula. The sequence continues at coordinate 5,293 of JAUYWV010177698.1, forward strand.
ACTGAGGATGGAGGCGAGAGCATTTCTTGTTTACGTTATCAATAAGATCAAAGAGAAATCTCCTCTCTTTGCTATAGCTTCTGTTGTAATCTTGCATGTCTGGCTCCATATTTCATCCTATTAGATTCAGAGAAGAATAGCAGCACTCAAATCACTTCTGTTCTGCGAACCATAAACAAGGCAATATGGGTAAAAGTCGATAAATTGTGATATAGTGAAGCGTCAGTTTCTTGCCTTTTGGAAAGATGTCCAGACAAACAGGCATTTGAAGATTTTGTACCAAGACAAACTCGGCTGCATATCTTCTTGTCTAATCGCCTAATCAACAACCCTGGAAAGAAGGAGTTGTGGGACATGGTCAGAAAGGTTTTAGTGGTCTATCACAGCCAAGCTACTGTTGAGAGAGGTTTTTCCCTTAGTAACAAAAAATAACCTGTGTTAATCATTCTGCCAAATCTTTGGTGGCCAACCGATGGATTCGTTTGCATTCATGGCTACTTTACGTTGCTGCAGCCAAGTCTTGACTACAAATGCACTGTAGATAAATTAAGTAGAATGAGGAGGCTGATGGCCATCAGAAACGAAAGAATGAAGAGTCTCAAGAATTGGAAGGGATAAAGAGGAAGAAACAAACAGTCGAGGTGGAGTCGATGAATCTGCTTGGAGATGCGGACAGGTTGGTGTAGGAGATGGAATTGACTGGTGACAGTAAACTCATCTGCCAGTCAAATGTGTTTCGGAGAGCCGCCAAAGACAAAGCACTTCTACTTCAATCCCTCTCTGAAAAATAAATAAAATGACTCAAATTATTGGTAGGTATGCTTATTCTGTGTATAGTTCTTATCTTAAATATAGGTGTGACACCTAGTTTAATACTATTTATGTATCATTGGCCACCATATAATTAGGAAAAGTCGCAAAACATGAAGTATGACCAGGGACTACTTTACTAAGGCGCTGCCTGAAAATGATATCACACAAATTTGGGCCCTTTTTTACCCCCTCTGACCCTGTATCATGCACAGTCACAAATTTCTAAACCCCCTTCAGAAAAGACCACGTTAAGTTCTACCTCCCCCCATTATACACACAGCGATAATTTACAGCATTTCATTATTCTAATGAAAACATTCGCACAATGGTGAAATGAAAATGTAGCTAACAAATAGGTGTACGTATTGCATATAATTATTATTTTAAAATCTATTCACCAAGATAGATTTTAAACAATGTACTTCAAACAGGAATATTTTTATCAATATTTATCATATTTTTATCAACCCCCTATCCAGCGTGATGTCATTTTTCGGACAGCCCTTAAAATAGTCTCTGGTTATAACTTTAAAATTGCTTTTGTGCAAACGTGAATTTTGACCTTGAAAATGGTGGTTTGAAAGCCTTGAATTTTTTGGGGGCCAATGGTGTGAACCATGAAGTCAGAAGACTCTCGGAGTCAGCTTTCTAAGTTGTCTAGACAAAGTGTAGCCAACTCTGAGAAGGAGCAGTTGTCTGCACTCTTCACATGTCTACCAATCACAGCACTCTTAATCTAACTGTGGTAGTTTGTATTATGAGCTCTCGAAAGACTAAAGCGAAAATTATTTTGTTCTAATACAAAAGAAGGAAATTTGCATTTATTATAGAAACAATTCATCAAAGACATTGCAGGAAATTGCTAATACTGTATTTATTACCAAATTTGGTCAAATGTTAGCCAGAGAAGTGCAGGGATATTATGATGGTCCCAGTGACTCAAAAAATTCTTCCATGGCACTTCAGCTGTGGACCGTGATACTATAGTTGTATTACCTGTGCAAACAATTACAAGAGAATTCAAAACTTCACCAACATATTTTTAAAAATATGAAGCATCATAATTAATTAATTTAATAAAATGATATTACATTAAGTTCTTACTAGCAATGGCCTCCTTAATATTAATTAGCTCATAATCAGAACTGTATCATTCCAAATAATAAAACAGTTATTAAGTTTGTTCATTCAAGCATATATTTATATATAAATACAATCTGTAATATAAAACTGAATTCCACTTAACCACTATAATTTTAGGCTAAGGAAAAGGCATTTGTATTTATTAGTTCAAGGTCATTTTATATGCAAATAACTTTGTCATAATATGCTTTAAAGCTATGATAATATTTTTTTAAGCTTTTAGACTTAGGTCCACTTTTTCTTATATACACTTGATGAGTCTCAATCAGGACAAGACTAGTTGGGTAGAAGGTTTGGAATCCACCAGACTACATTTATTAAATAAATATTTCCTTTATAAATTATATACTATAGAAGCAAGGTCAATAACAATTTCATTATTTCTTCTTATAATTTTGATATTTAAAGATTTCTTTCTCATATGAATAATCAACAAAGTTTGAAATAACAAAGATTGATTCTATTAGAAAATAAGTGATATAAATGCCAAACTTCTTAAATGGAGCACTTCTTTTTAATAATTTCGAAAGAGGAATCAAGAAAATAAATTAAAAATATAAGTTCTCTGCAATATGTAGATGACACTTTTCCCAAAACTTTTATATACAACTCTTTAACAGTGGTGGATAGAGAAACATGCAAGTGCAGATTACTAATATAAGAATAATTAATAAAAAATGAAAGACCATCAAGGTTATCAATTTGCTGCGTTGAATACAATTTAACTATGAACAGGCATGAGAAAAATCTGGATTATTTACCTCAATAAGTCGCCACCTTCGCTTCTCGCCCTTGTCACATCAGGCTAAGATGGGTGCCTATGCGAACTGTGCTCATTATGTTGCCAAACGCAATACAGCTCTGCATAGATATAAACACTTCACTCTAGCCATACATGTTATTGTATAAATACTAATGGTGTTAGGAAAGTTATGCAAATTGTATATATTTTATCTTGGAATAAATAATCCTGTGATTTTTACTACTAGTTTATAAGTTGATAGTCTTTGCATTACAGACTGGGTTCCTTGCTGGACCACAACTTGACTATCTGCATATCATTGATTGCACCGTGCCCATGTCAAACAGTAGTAGGAACATTCGACGGACTAGCTCTCGTGTATCCAGCGGCAGAGGGCTGATTGCAAAAATTCAGCAACAACAAACTGTCAGCTCGGCCAACATCCAAGCGGAGACAGAAACGCTGGTGAACACGACTACGACCACCACCACAACATTACTCAGAGAACATTCAAGGTGTGCACTGATAACTATCTCCTGTCTTCTCTACACTCTAGCGTCTTGTCCTATGTCTTCTAGCAGTGTTATTGCCAGTTCGTTTTTATCACTTTATCTGTGTTATTGTGTTTTCTTTCTAAATTTGCAGAAACTTCATTCAATGCCAGTAGAATAGCTTTCATCTCAGTTGTATAACTAAAGCATAACTTTCCAGCGGGCCCGATGATGTTGGTCTTATGAGTTTTCCAGTCTAGGATGGCTCCAATTCCTCAATTCCTCTGTTACACAGCTTCCTTCCTGGTCAGGGCCCTGGCCCCGTCTGCAAGGATCCTGAGAGAACTGTTGTCACTGAGGATAGAAAGGAGGGCAGTGAGGTGCAGATTCGAGGAGGTGACCTACCGTCAACTACTGACGGGGTCTTGCCCTCTGACCAACTCAACGCTGTTCAAAATTGGAAAGACGGAGAGCCCGGACTGCTCAACTTGCGGAGTGGCCGACACAGTGGAGCACGTCCTGACCAACTGCGCCCAAGGAACTGGACTTCGGGAGACGCTGTTCGGGCCGAACCCAACGTTGCAGGCGGTCCTCGACAACCAGAACGAGACAATGAGGCTGCTGAGGGGGATGGGTCGACTCACGACCCCGCCTACATCCACGCCAGCCGGCGCGGGACACAGGCGTGACCTGAACTAGAAAGAAAGAAAGAAAGGGCAGTGAGGTGCGATGGGCAGAACAGGACGAGGTGGGAAAGATCCTCCTTGGACTGGAGACAGAAAGGGCAAAGGGGGGAGGGGTCAGAAGGGGTGAATGGCGAGGTCAGGAGGCGCGGTGGTGCCCGGTCCGCAACTGAGCTAGGGCGATGTAGTCCGCGCTATTCCGGACGCCGGCAGAGGAGACAGCCTGGTGCATCGTAGCCCTTAGTTGGGCATGATTGTCGGTCAGCCCATTTCCCCTGATGTCTCAGTGACCAGGCACCCACTGGATGTCCACCTTGTGGGACCTCCCGAGGCTGATCAGGGAGGACCAGATGCGGCGGCAAGCTAACGGCCTGACCAGAGACTCTCTGGGAATTCGTGAGAAGACCTACCCGGGCGAGGGATGGCAGGGTCTGGAGTGAGAGAACGGCCCGAAGGTCACGGAGGCAAGCGACGGCTTCCTCCCTAAGAAGGAGTCGATTAGGGCAGAGTGACGGAGCGCTCGTTCTTCTGGGAGAGTTTGTGGAAAGGGAGCTGGCTGTCCAACGTCACTCCACGAGTTCCTTGCCCCTCTAGTTTCCTCTTCTCATTATCTATCTTATCTGCTGGTGTCACCCAGTCAGCATCTTCGCTGCACCAGCGGTACCCTCCAACTCCGCCCTCTTGCTTCCGTGACTATAGCGTACTTCTGAAGAAATCTTCTGATAACAGTTCCGTGCTTGACTACCCAGCACCCAGACATTGCGATTTGGGTGTGTCTTGTCGACTATAGAGCCAGCCAAGTAGTTTATTGCTTGCTGGTATTGCTTCTCACACTTTGGCGATACTCACCGTGGTTGATTGACGGAGGTCATGTCTTCATTTATATGTGAACTTTTTCCGTTTTTTATGAAACAAGGTCCGACTAGATATGTAGATTTGCGGTACCGAGGCCCTGAGGTGTTGGACCGTTTTCTCCTTTCGCTACAAGTGCGCAGAATGATAAATTGTGGAAAAGAAAGAGTTATTCTCATCTTCGACCAGTCCGTGTATCTTTCGTGTTTAGTTTCCTCAACATTTTGCGGCACACCGTCAACATAGCGCTCCGTTACAGCTGGGAAGCTCCTTAACATGACGTGCTGCTTTTTCCATGCTACATGCTATACTACTTATTTAAGTAGTTTAATAATAAGTGAAAATGAAAATATAAATTTTATCAGAGTTGATAAATTATTGTCGAATTGAGAATATCGATAAATATTGCAACGAAAAAGTGAATCTGGCTTCACAATTAGCCAATTAAAACCACACTTATCAATGAAAATTAATATGTATTCACGAGCTTTCGACTCCACCTTGAGTCATAATCAGATGTAGAGATGAATTAAAAAACTTTATAAAAAAACTTCCTACGGTTTTATTTTACTACTAATAGATGTGAGAGGAGTATACCTCGGATTTTTTAAGTAAAATTGGTTACATTTCAAGAGGTCACTTCTACAGTGGTTAATTTATGTGACTAGGCAGCTTTTAAGCTTATTAGCCCCGCTTGGGTTGACCCAGATTTGATCCAAAGAAAGTATCTCTCAACATAATTGTCCTCTCTGCCTTTTCCTACCGAGTCATCAGAATACATTTTTTACTTGAAAATTTGGTTGTTTCCTGATATTTTATTGTCCTATGTATCCCCGAGGGAAGTCTGGTACCTCTGCTAGTGTTTATATACAGCATTATTGAAATTAGGATTTTCGACTACTTTTTGTGTTCCTTAATACGACAGCTCAGACCTCTTCCTGTTTCACTCATATATAATTTGTCACAGTTGCTACATTTTATACATTTAACACCTGTTGAAGAAGGGTTACAATCTGTTTTTTTAAGAAACTTTAAATTCGGGTAAAGGTTTCTAATAGCAACGGCGGGACTGTAAAAAAGCGTTGTTTAAAATCGAGCGGGGGTAGGCTAGTTTGAGAAGCGACCGCTTAATTAAATAAATTTCACCATCCAAATATTCGGGACCAGAACGTTTAAGTGCACGAAGAAATAAATCCTGCGCTTCGTTGGTTTTTGTGCCAACAGAATGAAAAGAACAGAAATGAAGATAGCAATTGGAGGGGGTAGATTTTCTAAAAACTTTAAATTTAAGATCTTCGGAGGATTTGTAAATCATGACACCAAGAAAAGGTATAGAGTTATCGGATTCCGAATCAAACGCGCATTTAAGCGTGTGGTACGAAGTAAGGTAAAAGTTATTGTCAACAATTACAAGAATGGCATCAACATAGCGCAACCATAAGCGTGTGGTTTCGAGCTAGAAAAAGCAGCTGGATTAAAAATCACGTTCTAATTGTGCAAGGAATGAATTGGAAAAAAATGGGAGAAATACCAAAAATTTGTCCATAAAAAGCACCGTTAAACCTGAAAAAAATCTATAGAACAATCAGTGCTGATTGGCAGATTAATATTTAAGTTGGAAATTAGGCCACGCGACTTTGAACATAGGCGTGACGTACAATCACACAGACCCTTTGATAGACATGCGAGCACGCATCTCCTGTAGAATGCTTTATTGCGGCTATAAATGTACAGTCTTGTCTCGTTGCCTGCAAATGTGCATTCCTGGACATTCGGCAATCATCTGCTTTGTGTGAGCACAATTGCTTGGCACTGGTGCACCGCCTCGACGAGCCGCCAGCAGAAGACTCTCGCATGGCATTTCTGGCAGGATGTTCTCCACTGACCAATAGTGACACGGAGATTACACTGAATCATTCACTGCTGGCTCGGTGGCGTTGGCTCGCCGCTCACTGTTTGGTTGTGAGTCATCTCCGCACCTCCCGGCTGCCACATCGCGGCAGATGGAGAGCAGCAGCTAACGAGGAGATGTGTGTGTATTTGTGCAGTCTCCTGGGTAACTCATTCCTTGGCGGTTGGTCAGCGGTACCTAGAGTTCCTTGTGTTAATCGTTATCTGTGTTGACCCAAACTACCTGGTATAGTCAACTGCCAGTTGCTACTTTCACCGGACGGCGTTGCGTGTATCGTACCTACGTATTCCCGTCATGTTTCCTCTGACAAGTGACAATTTCTTCTCCCCTTTTGGTTCCAGGAATTTGCGCGGATGCCTCGAAGATGAATACTTCGACAAGTAAGTGTGTCTCCACTTCCCACACGGGATACTTTTGTGTGTTTTGTTGATGATATAGCGAATCTTTCAATTTCAATGTAAACTTTGGAGACGTTCTTTCTGTATACAAACTGTTAATCAGATAAATGAAAACTACGTCGTTTATTGGTACTTAGAGACTCGTGATGGTTTGCGTTGACTTCACAAACACTGTAGTCGCTTGCACTTAGGGCAAGTTGGGGGAGAAAGCATAAGAGGAAGACCAAGAAGAGATTTGGCTGGATGACTTGAAGGATTGGAGTGGAGGAGACATAAGTGAATTAGTCCGAGGAAGGCATAAAAGAGCCTGGATGGATGATTTGAAGGAGTGGAGTGGAGAAGGCACGAGTGAATTACTGAGATGAAGGCCAAGAAGAGATTTATCTGGATGACTTGAAGGATTGGAGTGGAGAAGGTATGAGTGAATTAGTGAGAGGAAGACAGACAAGAATATCTCTCCAGATGTTTTTATTTCTCTGATTAATTATCTGATGGCTTCAATTCTACTGAACGTTTTATTGTTGAGATTATATCGGTGAGAATGTAGGCGCCGTTGAGCTGCTAACATCTCATATTGAGTAGTCCGTAGCGTTTCGTATTCAGCGCTTCTGTGAGAATAGAAAATGGAGAAGAGAGTGAAGAAAAAGAAAGAAAAGAAGACAGTGAGAAAGCCCTTTGTAGAGTACTCTTAAAGGATCTGTAAAGTGTAGATTCTCTCACTGCCAGTTCAGATATACTGTAGAGGTTTGTCAGACTGCACAGTTGTTTTAACGTCAGTTTCTCCTATTTCGACCGATATAACTCACCCCATATAAAGGCCGATGCTATTATTTGTGCTCTGGTTTGCCTTATAGTTGTCTGTTGGTGTTGGTACTACATTGCACAATGTATTAATCAATGTTGTCTCGTTTAGGTTGCCCGGTAAAAGGTAAATACTCCAGCGTGCTCTCTTCTGCCTACGCTTTCTGTGTTCTTTCGTGCTCATCAGTTGGTTCTTTGTTTCTACAATTGGAAACATTGTGATCAGTCGTGTATAACAATGTGTTTTGGGCTCGATTTTTCAGTTTTCTGATGAGGGGTGTAGCGGAAGTGGAGTAGACATGTGTGCGAATTTAACCCGCCTTAGCACCAATTTTAAACAAATAAAAAGAAGGCAAAATTTGATTTAGATCCCTAAACGGGTTCTTGATAGAGAATAAGTCTCTATGAAATCTTCAGCGGTCATACTGATATCAAGAGAAGATATAGGGGAAAAGATGCGTGACAGCAATGAAAATGGCGTGGGCGGCAGGCATAGCGTCCTTCTCTCTTCGTTGTTTTAGCAACAGGATGAGACTGCTATTCCGCTAACCACTCCTAGGATTAAATTGACTGCGGTTTTCCAATTAGAATAAAATTGTAAAACAGTGCAACGCTATTTCGTGCTGTCAAGGGGAAAAGTTTAGGTAGGCTTCTAAACATCGATGATGATGTCCAGCAATGGGTCACGTGACCGCGAGTACGCCGATTGGTTGGCGTTTCTGATGACACGTTTAACTCGGAGTTTCTGCTTGCCGGCGTTATATGACTTGCGACAATTAATCGAATGACATCTTGGTGGTGAATGGACTCCGCAAATATTAATTGTGTGCTTGCACCATATTTAATACGTAGATATTTAATGACATTTATTTTCAGCGAATTACACAGAAAATTGTATATGCAATATAAGAAAGCAATTAGAGTATTAGTGCATGTTGGGGTTTGTGGGAAAAGGTGGGGAATCCCACACGGTTGTCTTTTGGCACCCATTCTTTTAACATGGTAACTCAGTCGGTTAGATCACAGATCTTCGAAGGTTCGGGACAGCGGAAAGCCAAAATTGTGGAGACTTTAAGCGATGCAAAAATCGATTGGATGAAAAATCAGTACCAAGGAGGTATTGCGTCGGACAGCGCTGCGTTTTCTTTCTGCTTTTGTGTGTTAGTTTTCATTGCTATGCTGGTTCGTCGTAATTGCCTCTGCCAAAAAAGTGAGAGATATACTGAAAGTTGAATATTACGTGTCCGCGCCATTACGGTAAACTCTGGATGACACTGCAGGCTTAGCTGTACAGGAGTTCACTCGGAGTTCCCCCAGTTTCCTCCTCTGAACTCCAACTTCCTCGCTCAACTCGTATTTCATTTCATCCGCTCTTGTTGCAGTTGCAGACATGTTCACACCTATGGATTGTCCGTAGTTTCTAAGGACTCGACATTTATCGTATTTAGTACGATTTTTAAGCCTGAATACGGCGGTACGATTTTTCGTAATTTATTTTTTGAGGCTACATAGGTATATAATAAACTGATAGAAGGCTGTGTACTCACACAGTACAAATCTAGAGCCTCAACTCTTTAGTTCTGGTTGGCCGTTGACGTCTCCAATGGTCATAACTATACAGTCTTCCTGTGCCAATTCTGAATGAAACTGCAATTAATTGGTGCCAATATTGCTGATCTTGTCAAGAATGAACTGTTTAAACACGGAGAGAGCGATTGTGATGATTAGCAGATTTCATGGTCTATATGCTCATCTAAAGACACAGAATGATCCGATTCTTGTAGCAGCCTGTTCATGCCATCTTATCCATAATGCTGCTGAACATGGCGCATCTGCTCTATCTTTCATGTTGGATGAGAGTTTTGTTGAAACCCCTCATCTTATCTCGAAACATCTGGCAAACGACAAGCATCCTTAGAGAAGCTCCAAATTTTGTACTATGTTGAACTTCATCGTATCCTGGTGACACCAAGACTATACACCGTTTCAGTGATTATTAGAAATGTGCAACCATTATGCTCTAATTTTTATTTATTCGCTCAAATCCCCATGTGAATATTTCCAGTCGGAAGGTCCTACATAGTAGCCACAGTTTGAACGTTTGTCGCAGAGGACGATGTTTTCGTCTCATATAATACGATATTGCAATTCGAAGGTAACCAGGTCTGGTATTCATTTTCTTAGTTTGAAAACAAATTGTGCAGTCTAACAACATTGCATGACTGGATAAGCGTGTTCTCATAAAGCGGGAATAGTTGACGAACAGTGCCAATATGGCTGAATGCATTTGCATTTTATCGTGTGTACGCAGGGCGTGTCAAATCATTTTGTGAGCAGAAGCAAATGCGGCCAGAAAACAGATGATACTAAAGAAATACACGAAGATGAAGATATAGTACACTGCATTGCAAACAAAATGGAATTCTTGCTGGCTGTTCTCAGTATAGACATCCAATCTTATCGCCTCACTTCAAATTTAAACTATCCAATTAGGTAGAACTTAGGGCTGGCTTGACAATTGCACAGGTGTATCTCAGGTGTGTGTACTTTGGCAGGGTCACCTATGCGTCATACAGTATGTCTAGACACGTTCCGACTTTGTTAACGAAAAAATGAAATCGTGTCTACTGAGAACAGCCAGCAAGAATTCTATTTTTTGCAATGCAGCTTACGAGTACAGTAGACCTCTTAAAGAAGCTCTCACTTCTCCACTCTGTTCTGCAGCATGCCGAAGTTGCTGATGTCTTTCTTCAGAATTCGGACAGTAGTATTGGTCCAGACGATTTGAGGTTGCAAGTGACGACGCCATCGTGGAACAATTCTGCATCTACCATGCTGACGGTGGATATATCCAAGTGGGTCCGGCACAGGATGCACGCAGCGTACCGCCAGTGCCTCAGTGACGTATCCAAAAGTAGATTACAGGATGCCCTGTGGTTCCCAGTTTGAGAAAATGCTTAGCGAGAAACGGAGATTATGTTGAATGACTGATGGTTTTCTTGATGCTCAATGCACGAATAAGCTTCTTTTATGAACGAATACGCACTTACCTCTGGGATGCAAATCGTATCATAAACATAATTGTACTTAGTGGCTGATTTGGTAAATCACAAAATGTTAAACTTTTGCCCCATTTTGTGCTGTACCTTTCGGTATATAGAATTGTATGCTATATTGCTCTCATTTCATGCATTTAGTTCTGTCAATATTTCCGGTTTGTATTTTTCCGTGTGTGTTCTCTCCGCAGGTGCCCCAAGACAGACTACACTTATGCGGATAGGTGGGTTTGAGCGTCGTGCTGCACGTTCGACCGTAGATGTATTCACTTTTCACATCCTATACACCCGTTCAGCTACATTGCCTATATGCCATATTGCTTGCCTTGTGTCTTTGGCTTCTATACTTCTACTACTTATTGTATGTAGCTTGTTCTGTCTCCTGGTAACTTTATGTATTTGACATACTGTACTCTACGTATAGGCTAGAGTGTTAGGAAAGGGGTGTCAAAGATTAACTACACCTACATTCTATCGAATGTGCAACGCTGTTTTATTAACAGCTGCCGTAAGTGGATCATTTTGCCAGGCGCTAATAACAGCTACGCATAATTTTCCACAGTTATAACGACCCCATTTCATAAACGCAAACGATAATACGTCAATTCGCATGATTTTCTGCAAATGATAGCAACCTCATTTAGCTCTAATTTTCTGCCAATGGTAACGACCTTATTCCACATAATTTTCTGCAAATGATAACGACCTCATTTCGCTCTAATTTTCTACAAATGATAACGACCTCATTTCACATATTTTTTTGCAAATGATAACGACCTTATTCCACATAATTTTCTGCAAATGATAACGACCTCATTTCGCTTTAATTTTATGGAAATGATAACGACCTCCTTTCGCTTTAATTTTATGCAAATGATAACGACCTCATTTCGTTCTAATTTTCTGCAAATGATAACGACTTCATTCCACATAATTTTGTGCAAATGATAACGACTTCATTCCACATAATTTTCTGCAAATGATAACGACCTTATTCCACATGATTTTGTGCAAATGATAACGACTTCATTCCACATAATTTTCTGCAAATGATTACGACTTCATTCCATATAATTTTCTGCAAATGATAACGATTTCATTCCACAATTTTCTGCAAATGATAACAACCTTATTCCACATGATTTTGTGCAAATGATAACGACTTCATTCCACATCATTTTCTGCAAATGATAACGATTTCATTCCACAATTTTCTGCAAATGATAACGACCTTATTCCACATGATTTTGTGCAAATTATAACGACCTTATTCCACATAATTTTCTGCAAATGATAACGACCTTATTCCACATAATTTTCTGCAAATTATAACGACCTTATTCAACATAATTTTCTGCAAATGATAACGACCTCATTTCGCATAATTTTCTGCAAATGATAACGACCTCATTTCGCATAATTTTCTGCAAATGATAACGACCTCATTTCGCATAATT
>JAUYWV010177809.1:0-17640 GCA_032274565.1 Nematoplana nigrocapitula
GAGTTTCTATGGTCTTTTTAGAAAATCAGCCAGTCAGCTTACTTGTAGTGATGTAGCAGAGTGAGTACATTTTGGGGTATGAATATCATTTTCCCCACTGCTAAACGACTTCCTGCGGTTGATATTTCAGTATTCCCTAACATTACTATATATATCAACTACAGCTTTCAGGTTCCGAGCTATTTTCCCATTTAATTCCTAAATAAAATCTTCAGTTGATGTTTTATTCGCTTAACTGGTCTACGAACATACATGTAGAACACCTTCCTACTGCTGCTTTCAATAACGTATATGTTTTTGAACTATTATATTTATAAAAAAGTATTTATTCAATTCTTTCAGGATTCTATTATGTTTAAAATTTACATTATCAATGCTTTCAATCATTAACAGAGTGGTTTATCTGACTGTAAGACGTATGGTGTTGTTAAATCTAAATAATATAATTATGATGAATTACTTAAATTTGTGAGTGAAGAATCCGAGAAATGATTTTTAACTGAATTATCAAAAGAATTTCAGGACGCCTTGAATAATGTTGAACTTAATCTACCACACTGAGCGAAGAAGAATTGGCACTACTGAATAATCTGGATAATCAAACCATTCCAAAAGGAACAGATAATCAAACCAAACGGCATTCTGAAATGTTCAGAAACTTTTTGAAAGAGAATAAGTTATGCAAAAAGCATGAGAAAGTATAATTTTCAATGATTACTTGCGCTATTTCTACGAAAGTCTCAGCACAAAGGAGAAAACACTGGCTGCCTTCGGCTCCTTCGGATCGTGGCAAAGTGTGAGTTGATGTGAAGCCGGATAGCCAGTGTCACCATGCTGATAAAGATAAATCTCATTCAGCTGTAAAATATATTGATACAGCCCGACTTTTCGTCTCCATCCAGATAAGGACTTGCACATTTCAAATTGTCTTTAGAAATACCGTCCTATTATTCATCTTCTTTTACCCCGCCAAACGCGTGCCCGCTCAGCGCGACCAATCTCTCTCAGGAACGTTTTGATGGACTCGGATTGATCTTGGAGGGTCTCTGGGGGAGCTCAGCAGACTGGTTCTGGAGAATTAGCTGGGAAAGAAGGTCAGTAAAGACATGAGGAAGAAGCTCAGCAGACGAGACTAAACCACATCCACTGAACTGCAGGCAAATCAACCCTCACGGCCGGGACAATGGGAAACACCTGGGCGGCCATCCCATTCTTATTCTTCTTTCCGCTAGGCGGCCGCTCAGATGCGACCGATCTCCCTCAGGAAACGAAGAGCAGAAATGGGTTCATCCTGGATGGTGGTTGGGTCGACGATTTGGCCGCCGAAGACCCTGAGCCTGCTGGAGTGAAGGCAGCAGACAGGGACGACATACTCTGAAATTTCTTCGGCACGCCATCCGTCTGTTTAGAAATTTAGAAACAACCCAATTGAGATTCTCCTTCAATCTGCCTATGTACTTGCGCAGCTCTCGCTCCTCATACACCGAATTGGAGATGGGGAAGATAAGTCCATCATAGCCTATTTTCAAAACTGCAGACCGGTGTTTGGATATAAATGTGAGCTTTCGTCGGTCGACCAATACTGTCTGGTCCAGTCAGAATTGATGGTCGAGTCCTCACGGCTTTGAGAGTGAAATAGGGACCCAACACCCTAGTGGGTGTAACGGTTTCATTCGTCAAATGAAGATCCATAGCAAGTTAGAGGAGCGACCGTTCAGCAGATGACTTAGAGAAAGAATGAGCAGTGATGAAAAATGCTGCTCTTATATAGGTAGTAACAACCAATTAGAATTGCTCTAGCTCACCATTTGTATCAGAATGACGATCCAGCTATTCCAGCACATTGACGTGTTCTTCTTATTTTTTCTCATTTAATAAATCTTCTTACTTTAAACAATTTCACTGCGTTTCATTTCACAAAAAAACCTCTCTCCACAAAGACGGATGGGGTAAGTACGACATAAAACTAATTCTTTAGAAAGGTTGGATTCTATACAGACCAAAATGAGATGAAATCACCTTTGTGACAATTATTTCAAAACTAAAACTTATACATTAATACACTGAAGTAAATCTATGATGATTTACTTAAAGTATTCATTTCGACAAACATAAAATGCATACGCCAACACATATCTACTTAAATTAGTAAATTAGTCCAACAACTAACTAACTAATCTAAAGCAACGACCCCGTTTTTGCAGAAATAAGTATCTTTTCAAGTTGAGTGAAAAACAAATTTAGTCAGTGACCCTAGTTTCAATTTTGTTCAAGTAAAAATGACTATCTTAGCTGAGTAACTGCAGTTATCATAAATTTCCAGTAGAAATAACTGCAGCTTCGATACATTTAAAATAAATAAAAAAATTTTTTAAATTCAAAGTAGTTTTGGTTTTGGTACATTTCCAGACAGTCTCCCCTCGAAACCGAAACTCCCCGTAGGTCCAAGCAAAACTGCACTAGCCTCCCCCCAAACTCCCATAGGCCACGCTAGCGTCCCCCTAACGCAACGGAAACTAATCAAGATAAACAAAAATGCACAAAAATGGCTCATATCTCAACCATTAAAACTGTACCAGAAAGAACCATTCTATTACTACTTACAAGCTTTCAACCAAAGAACTTTTACTTGCTACATATACTGTATTAAATTTATGGATGAAAATATATGTAAGTTGAAAGATCCTTTTAATTTTGTTAAAAGCGAGAGTTACTGTCAAATAAAAGAAATTTATTTGCAGCAATTTTCTTGTGTATACTTTTTATTCCCTGTTTCGTTATCCGTAGTTATCAGCTTAAAGATATTGCTTTCATTATACGTAATTATGTGTTTTGTAATATTACATTTTTATCATTTTGTCTTCAATGTTCTTCCCTCTTTGTCTACTTGCAGAAGACAACACTCACAGTTGATCGGCCCATATGGGTCTGCACTGTGAGACCCTCGTTAATCTTCAGTTAGCATATGCACTGATAGTAATTTATTTGAACGGATAATTTACCTCCTAAGTTATTATTGTATGCACTACAACAATAGATGCCTTTATGATGACATTGAACTACACCAACTCTAACTGATTATCTTTTAAAATGCGTTCATTTAGGCATTCCGCTATTCAACTTAGGCTGATTACTACAGTCCTATATATATTAGCAAACCATTACATTAAACTCTTTGAAAATATTCTGCACCGCATTAACATTAATAACTTATTTTTTTCTTCAAAATTCTGTCTACATAGAATCGTCTTCATAATCTTATAGATAGGTATTTATCACATGCTAATACAGTATATCACCTTTCCTTCGTTTGTAATGGTGAAATAACGCTAACGCATTACGTTTTACATACTATATCTCTGCTGATAATAATTAATCAATCTTTCACATATTTTAATAAATGTGTTTTACAGCTATGGGTGCAAGCACATCATCCGAATTCTGTGCCTTTTATTTTTACTGATACTTTTTCTTATCGCTCTGGAAATGGTAGATCATCGTCCAAAATGTCAAGCTGTGTCCACTTCAACCATGCAGTCACCGTCTCGAGGCGGGGTGTCCTGCTCCGGTAGGCAAAGTGTCGCGTTCACTGAGACCTCCTGCGGCTTATCTCTATGTCCTTCCTCTATTTTATCTTTTCTCTCCTCTCTCTCTTTACCCTCGCTTCACTCTTTTCTTTTTGCTTTTATTCTCTTTTTTTTCCTCTTCACCCTGTCCTCACTTTCCTTTCTCTATCTTTCTCTCAACTGTTCTCTTCTAATCTTTCTCTCGTTTCACTCTCTTTTCAAGCTCTCTCTCTCTTCTTTACGGTTTTCCTCTATTTTTTATCCTCTTTTTCTCTTCTTTTCTCTTCATATCTCTTTTTGACCTCTATCAATTTATCTGTATATTTTTCTCTTTTCTTTTATTTCTGTTCTCTCTCTTTCTTTCCTTCTGGATTTTAAATATAACTCTTAAGATCGCACTAGAACACTATTCATTTCAGTTGTTATTAATCCAAAGCGTTTATATGGTAATAGTTTAAATTTTTGTATGGTAGCAAAAACAATGTGTGACCAGTAACTGAAATTGTATTTCAATAAATGATATAATATTTTAATCACGAAAACAAATTTTGTACAGAATAAAAAAAGAGTAATTCGGTATTACTTTAATTTAACCGGTCTACTACGGACAGCATATATATTCAGATTTCTCTTCAAATTTCGAGGCTTTGATAGAACTATGTCATGTTGTTACTTGTTAACTACAAATTAGGAATATACATAAATGTCGGTCGATATTTAATACATCTGTCAAGTAGCATTTTTATACTGTACATACAATGCTTTTTGAGTAAATATTGTTTGTACATAATGCATATATTAATTGCATAAAAATACACGTCATGTTTATTCAACAAACGCTTATGTGCATCACATTAATTTGCATAATATTCATAATATGATTAGTATCAAACATGATTTAGTACAAGAAAAGGCACTATAGGTATATGCATGTTTGTTGCCAGTTCAAATTTACAACAGATCGAAATGTAGCTTTTAATAGTGTTTGTCTTCATTATAACAAAAACGGGAAATGTATGTCTTTATATCAGTTTTTGTTCACTAATTGTATGTAGTATAGTGTATATACTGTAATATGTTCAGTTATCTTCTGGTTCTCAGGAAATTAGATGCCAGACGATACTAACATATCTCAATCTCATCTTCTATATTTTTCCTCTGTTCAAGTGCATTCGGCCTTTTCCACTGTCGAAGACAAAAGGTAAGGTATATTGGAGGTCGGATGCAGACCCATCATGGCGTCGTGAATCCCATAGCCGCTCGACATTAATTGTGGCGGACCAGCAGTGTAGCCGGAGAATAGGAGATTGTTTGGCGCTGGGGTCGACGAAGAGTCCACCGACCCGGTCGTTTGCATTTGGCAGGACTGGTGGGGAGCTGTCAGCCGCCATATTTTGCTGCCCAGCTTGGTAGTGTCGTGCTCCGTAGTGGTGGGGCCGCCGAGACTTGTTGAATCGACCACATCATGTAGATCGACGTCGATTGAGCCGGAGCTCTGGTCGACAATGTCGTGAGAACCTGAGAAGATGGCGGTATTTGTATTCAGTAACACATTATTTCTTGATCAAACAATTGACAGATATAGTCAGTGACAAATTGGAACAATTTTATCTAAAAACACAGAATCTTATAATGAAACTAGACACAATGGATAAGTTCCGCATAGTAAATTAGATAGTTACTTATACAAACTGTTGGAAAAGACATGTTGTCTAGTTCATTCACTGCCATTTTGTTGTATATCGGACTGTCCTTCTTAGTCGTAGTTGTGTTGTATAAGTAGCATTTTGTCTTCTACCTATATACTGTATCTCGCCTTACTACAGTCTCCGAAATTTAAGTTAGTGTTTGTGTAGTTTTCCGATCGCATGCGAAACAAACGGATTTTGACAGTGCATTATACTGCGATTTCAACTTGCTAGGCGAGATAAAGAAGGAAAGGACTGCTGATATTGACGGACGATATTTGCAAATGTAATCTGGGTGATGTTATTGTCATTACAATAAAAATAAATGCTTATAATTTCTTATATTGTATACAAAAGTATAAATAACTTAAAATGGTGAAATAAACATAAAAGTGTGAAAGTAACTGTCACAATACAACTATTTTACGACAAATTACAACTATCTGCGGAATATTCAGTGTCACAAATGTGACAAATGCAAATTTAATAACATATTAATCACCATTAGCTTCAACGATATTTTCTTCATTGAATTACAACTACAGTAATTGCGTTTCAGTGTCAAAGTGTCACAGATGTTAATTTGCCGAATCTGCTGAGGTGAGAACTGGGTTCTGTTTCTTTCATTTACACCGACAACATCATTGGAAGATATTTTAGTAAAAATAACGTGTTTTGAAAGGATATTCCTTCTTATCTTGACATCGTACTTCAATGCAAAATCTGGCCAAACAACAAGACAGATGCTCCGCTGTTTCAAAATGTGAAGAGTTCTGGAATTCGGTCATTATTTCTTCTATTACTTTCAATTCTTCGATTATCATATACACCAAGGCTCCATTCTATATTTTTCAATTGACCCTGTCCTTTAGCTCTTGATGAATACTCGCGTTTTGTAAACTGTGAAAATATTTAACCTACTACTTGAACAATTTTTAAAAATCGTTTTTGGCTGTCATAATCATGCAAATCACGACAGTTGTATTGATTGTTTCAACTACAGTATACAGGGACCTCGCCACTGCCCCCCCCCCAATAATTGTCCTGACTTGATTTTTGCTCTTTTTGTACGTTGGTTTCCTCATGAGTGAAGTGAAGTCAAGGATTATGCAGTCCTTCAAGTTTTACTTCGGTCTCCATCTGACTATCCTGCTGTACTCCCATACCGACAATTTGTCTAGAACCTTCCAGCACAAAATAAGGCATTATCAGCATCAGAAGGCCAACATGTCGCCATGCTCACAACAACAGCTGGCTGAGAGAGAAAGGAGTAAACAGTGGGAAACGAAAGAAGCAAATGTGTATACGGAAATGGAGTGAAGCATGAAAAAGAGAAAAACTGGGAGAGAAAGGAGAGAGTGGAGTACAGTAGATTCAGATGTGGACACTCACTGGAGCTGAAAGGGTATGCCATGAGGATAGGGATGACCGAGGAAGGGTTGTGTAAAAGGTGCGAGGGGGGGGGAACGGTGGTACATGACATGGAGTGCCCGACGGGCTGGATGAAGAGGAACGAGCTGGAGTTGGAAGGCATGAAGGACCTGTACAGAAAGCCGTTTGAAGGATTGGCCTACTGGAAGTGGTTCAGGAAGAAGGGTCTCTGATTGAACGACGACGACGACGACAGCAACAGCTCTGCAATCAACTTAAGAAAAGATGAGCATTTTGAAGCTTTCTTCACCAGAGTGACAATGGAGGCAAAAAAGATTGGAGAACTCAATCCTCCAGTCCTACCAAGAAAGCACCAAACTCCAAGGAAGCTGGAAATTGGTGAATCGGAACCGACACATCCAGAGACAGTTAAAGAACACTTCCGCACTCTGTACTTCCAAGCGCTGGACTGAATGTGTGGAACGATCCAACGTCGATTTATCTCAAAAACTTGTTCGGTCAATGAAGGGAGAGCCCAGTTGATGAAGAGAAAAAGTTCATTGAAGCGAACTACTCCGATGATAATTCAATGAACATATTGGAGGCTCAGCTCAACATTCTCAAGTCCATCGCGTCTGGACTGTCGATTTGATTCTGCCGTTTCAATGCTCTAGCTGTTTTGCAGTCTCACAAACAGAAGTGTGATGAACTCGACCTAGTAAAAATTGCGAACATTTTTAGCTCTAAATCATCACAGCGCTTCACTGTCTTCGGACAATTTCCAAAAAATGATTTTTCGTGAATTTTTTATAAGACCTAACTGGATGTTAAACTACTGTACACCTAGTTATTTTCATTTTGACCACAGTCCAATTTTTGCATCTTATACATATATACGTACTGTATATTGGGTTGTCAATTCAGTAAATCAATTCATGGTTCCAACTTCCATAGTTTTACCTAAGGGTGTCTTTTAACTTAGGGTGCCCTTTTTATCTCCCCCAACAAATCCAAAAATCATGGCGTAGTCCCTGGTATATATAGACAAAACACCACCTAATACTAGGTGATAGAAATACGATTGTACCCTACTTAGCAGTTATTTATTGTTATTATGTGAAGAAGATTTGTGTTAGAAGAGCGTGGTGCTTGAAGGTGTGAATGGAGAGAGAGGGAGAGGAAGGCCGAGGATGTCATGGAAGGAGATAGTAGAAGAGAAGGAGCTAAAGTTAGATTGAATGGGAATAATGCCGGAGATAGAGTTAGACGGAGAGAATGCGTCAGCAGATGTAATCAAGGATGAAAGTCAGCAACCTCCATTTCAATGCCAAGGGGGAAAATGCTGACTATAATAAATAATGACGGTGCTCAGGGATAGCTTATTTCTAGCATATCATAAAAGTTAAGCAAAGCGAATTGTTATAAGAACGTGTCATTGGGCAAAGTTTCCCTAGGCAACATAAAACATTTCTAGAATATGACTTAAGGATTGTTTGGAGGGTACAGCAATCAGAGAAGAAGACTATTCCAATCGGGATATGAAGAAGATTTCGTGCGCATGACATTTGCTATAAGACAGATCATAAATCTATAGAGCGCGGTAAAAGTCTACAAGAAAACTTCTTAACAACAACAGAATGAAATGGAAGTTCTCTAGGGTAGTGAACACTATCAGAGAATGCATATATGTATTTCAGCTTCAACGTCGATGTACCTATCTCAGCAAGCAATAGACTAGAAGAAATGCAAAACTAATGAAATTAGACGCACTAATTTCCAGCGACACAATTCGAAGTTCTACAATTAATATTTTCTTCAAAGAATAATTGGTCACAACCACCTACCACCTCAGTGCCTTCATTCTAAATGAAGTGTTTGTTATATGATATATGTTTTATAGTTATAACATGTTATTGCTTTTTTATTTTACAAATGTTTGCACTGATACCTCTACTGAGTTTACTAAATTTGAACTGGCTTTCCATTTGAAACCAAATTTTGAAAATTTATAAACATGCATATTAATTATTAGCTGGATTTTGTACTGCATCTTTACACATTTATTCTTTATATCGATATTGTTTTCAATTTTCTAGCATTCACTGATAAGCTAGCTACTTCACTACTTAAAATTTAGATTTTAAATGGTCACCTCTAAGTATGTGTTGGTTTGTTATGGAACATCGTTGACCTTGGTGATATTAGTACCTTTTCTTGCCACCTATTCCCTTATATTTGTTTGCCCTTGCTCCTCTGTGGATGGACACGGAGCGACATTTCTACCTTTTCGTTGTCTGTCTGTATATAGTAAGTATTTACCTCCCCCTCAATACACACCATCACCATGTTTTAATCAAGCGCGCCTTTCAACCACACCGAAAAAACCCAGCCTTGATTAGGGGGATCAATTCCTTGTCTGACACAGTCTGGTGCATCGGTGCCGAGTGCTGCACACGCACGGCCAGGGCGGGTGCCTAATTATCTGGTAGACAGAGAGACAGGGCTGTGAAGAAGATAGATTACTCCCCCGAATAGCTCCCCGCGTCTGGCGGGCTTTTTGTTCTTCCTAGTGGGACGTCTTCTCATTACCTGTGTTCGTTCGGGTGGCCTGCCAGACCTGCTAAGATTCTTAACCCAGATAGGCTAGTGGAAGTGAGCGAACCACTTGCCTTGACTTAGAAAGGTGTACCTGCAGTTGGGAAAGGGGGAGAGATCGAGAGGCGAGGGTAGGATATACGGACAGGTATAGCTCTGACGATGATCCTTCTAATACACTGCACTGCTTGCTTGTACTGCTGAGAGTCGGTTTGTGGTGAGGAAGGAACGAATCCGGGCAGCGATAGGGAATGTCTGCACAGCGCGCCACATCCGCATAATTGTACCACACTGCTGCACCTGCTGAGGTGGGGTGTAAATTAGGTC
This sequence comes from Nematoplana nigrocapitula, assembly GCA_032274565.1. Taxonomy (NCBI): domain Eukaryota; kingdom Metazoa; phylum Platyhelminthes; order Proseriata; family Nematoplanidae; genus Nematoplana; species Nematoplana nigrocapitula. Next base: position 9,548 of record JAUYWV010177809.1, read on the forward strand.
CGAGTTATATGGTTGTTTTACTACAACTGAGCATCGGAGTGCTGGTGATGGCAATGGCATGTCAGTACGTCTTGGGCCTAGATTGCGATAAGAAATTGGAATCAATGTGAGTCGACAGCTTTATCGGCAGATGAATTGCTTCGCTGAGCCAAAGCAGTCTCTGCGATAAACCGAAGATATAGATTTGCTATTAAGTAGGTTGGGTACAAATCAGTTTACAAAATTGCCCCTACAGTTTACGGTACTATCTTCCCGAGTGTTCGCGCCATTTGCTATAACTCACTGTGCCCCAATCTTATTCAAACTAGTCAACTCTGCGAGACTTTACCTAACGACCTGGTTCTCAAATATACACATGTTTATGTTTAGCAATTCAGTGGTGTGCAGAAGACTAAAAAATGTAATGAAAAATAATCGGTTTAGCCATTCTGCCGATTAGGGTGCGTATTGGACTCGGAAGTATGGAAGAGCAAAAATAAGAATAAAACTACTTGAGGCCTCAAGAGGCCCCCTTAAATATAAAAATTATTCTTTATACACTTCACAACCGGAATTTTATGGAAATGACGTGAACATGTGTGTCCTCAAGTGTATTGTAACATAATGTATATTGTAGTCGACTTGGCGTTTTCATAATGGACTGATCATAAAAAATAGAAAACCATGTAAAATTTAACGCCCAAAATTTTCAATAACAGAACAGATTTGATTTTCAAACATTTCTGTAAATTTGATTGTCTTCGTAAAAAATAATTTGTTAAGCTATGCAGTATTATAACTCGACAGGGAATAAATGTATTCAAGTAAAGCCAGTGAAACATAACATGCTAACGGGTGTTTCATAGAAAATAGTACTCATATAAGGTGCTTTGATTCAGTTAGCAGTTGTAGTTTTGCATTCTCCTGTCAAATATACATGACGTACATCATGGCAAATAAAAATTTCCACAAATGAGCACAGCGGCATTAAAATCTAGTTTCTGTACGATGACATTTAAAATATGAATTTTGATGGATTTACAAAAGCTTCTAATAAAGCTGGTTATTTTGTTACTTTCCTGATAATCCAGTTTGGAGCATGTAGACATATGTGCAGAGAGCCTTCTGTGTAGAAAATATCATTTTGACGAAATCCTTCAATGAAACGCGGCGACAATTCCTGCAGAAGTTTATTATCGATCACAGGAGACTTTACCTAGCGCCTTCCAAAACAGCAATAGTGAAGTGGGTGAACAAATTCCGACAGATCGGTAGCGTGCAGAAGAAGAACACTCCATGACCAGCAAATACAGTGTGCACGAAGGAGAACTGTTGGCAAGTGATAGAATAAGTTTCACAAAGTCCAAAGCGTTCTCTGCGACATCAAGCACAATCTCTGGGTATCAAACCAATGTCTCTGCAACAAATATTGAAGGAGGCAAAGTTTAAGCCTTATCGCATGACGATCCATCAGAGCTGATCCTTGTGGACATGGAGTTTCATGACTGCCTTTCTACCTCTTCTGGCTCCTCGCCCATGAGTTTTTCTGCAAAAGAGGTTGAAGTTCGTTTCATCTAACCAGACGATCTGACGACCATTCCGTATATGTTCATTGATAGTGCGAACATATTCCGCCCTTTTGCTTTTGTTTTCTTCGTTGTTCATGGTGACGGGCTCCTTGTGGACTTTTTCATGGTAAATAATTTACCTTCGAGGTAGTTGGTGATTGTTGTTGAGCTGAGACTGGTGTTAAACTCTCTTAAGATTTTATTTTTGATGGCCGCTAATGTTATTTGGCAATCTTCTTCTATCCATGTGATGATTAAATCTATTTGGTCCTCTGATAGCTTTTTCGGTTTCACGCCACCTTTTCCTTTGAAATTTGGATTGCCGCTGGGGTCCCAGTTGTATGCTGTTATATATTTGACACCTATAGGTGTTTGTGCCAGTGTCACCCAATCGTCGTCGCGCTCAGCACACTCAACAACTCTTCTTCGGTCGTTTGGAGAAGATGGGGCATAATGTTTCCTTTTCAGTTGCTCTGTTGCGTGGATAATCTGCCTGCAGACTGGACATGTGGGATCAGGTTGTTCCAACACCGGATGAAGACAAAGGTGGTGAAAAAGATGCCTACAGGGATTCAGTTGTACCACAGATTTTCGTGTCATAGGGTACTGGCAAATAACGCAACGATCTTTCAGCTCCATTATAATGCTGTGATCATTCAGAAGAATACAGCAATTTAATTGCAGATGTAGCTTTATTTGATTAAATAAAATATCGATTATTATTCACGACGGTTTGAATTCTGAATTACTTATTTCGCATTAGCATTTACATCTTGCGGTTCTTATTTACAGTACATATGACGCATTCTCATTTACATCTTACGCTTCTGCATTATATATTACGGTTTCTTAATTACAATTTACGTGTTCTCAATTACAACTTGAAAAGGTGTAGTCATCCTTTAACCATTTTAAAGGATACCTGTTTGTATAATCATCTCACGGGCAAATTATACAGTTACGTCACAGGCATAACAGGTAAAAGATTATATTAGTAAAATTTGAATTTGAAAAAAATAAAGTAATTAATATCATTGTATGTTATATGCTTTATGTCAATGCTGAATGATGATTTTGACTTTTACGCTTTACTGTTTAAAAATTCTCAAAGTATGGCCAATTCGACACAAAGACATAGTGTCCCGTTAAACCATGATCAACTACAGCATAATATTACGAAGCGAATCCCAGCAGACAAAGCCATCAAGCATGCGAAATGGGTAAAAGTAACGTTCGAAACAATGAAACGAGCAAATTCTCCGATTGGGATCCACCAGTTTAATGCTTTTATCAGAAGATGGACCAGCCAGCCTCAGTACCCTGTCCTATGGCCGTTTGAATTTCGCGCTACAATATTTCTTCCATGAAGTCAGAAAACAAACTGGAGAACCTTATCCTAGCAATGCCTTGCGTAGCGTGTATTCTGGAATTAATTACTGGCTCAACAACCAAGATAATAAGCACTGGAAATGAGGAAGCACTAATGAGGAATTTTCAGGTGCCCGTCGTTCACTTGATCCAGCCATGAAAAGTTCGGCACAAAACGGCAATAATCAAAAAGTAAAGCGGACATCTCCTATTACCACAGAACAAGAAGAATCTTTATGGCAAAGAGGATATCTTGGCTCTGATAATCCGAAGAAATTGAATCGTACAGTGTTGTATATCTGTTACTTAGCAATTAACTGTGGTCTACGCGGAGGTCGGGAGCTACGAGAATTGTCGGTAGGTGAGAACTGTAATTTGGTTTCCAAACCATTGCCAGATTCTACCAAAATTCTTGAATATACCGAAAGCTGTTCAAAGACCTTCAAACACGGACTAAAACAGCATCACATGGAACCAAAAGCCGTTGAAATTGTTCCAGCAAACATCCTGAAAAATGTCATGTATAAGACTATATGAAAAGCTTATTTCTTTACGACCTACTTTCTGCACTACAAATGCATTATTTCTTCAGCCAGTAACGCATTTTTCAGACAATAAGTGGTTCGATAACAATCCGATGGGCTATAACATCATCTCGTTAGCTTTCAGATCGCTAATGGAAGCTGCTGGTGAGGATGGAAATTATGCAAATCAGAGCGGCAGGTGGACAACGGCAACCCGAATAATGAACAGTACAGGGGGCAAGCAGTTGGCAAAAGCTATAACTGGTCATCGTTCAGATTATGTGGACATTTACAACGCAGTCACCCCCAAGAGATTAAAATTAGCATCAAACGTACTAACGAATTCGATATCAAATAATTAATTTAATCAAACCAACGAGGAAATGACTTTTTTAGACTTTAATATGGCTACTTCTTCGTCCGCAAAAACGGCCATTTCAGTTTCAACTCTCAATATTAGCTCTCAAACTAGTTTTCCCATTACACAATCTACCCAGCAAGCCATTACTCTATCTGAACACAATCCTCAGCCAAACAGTGTCAAACGTATCGAAAATATGCCAACAGCTGACCATAACTCCAAGAAAAATCAGTGGTCAGCAACCTGGTGGCTCTACAATTGTTTCAATACATTAAGTTCTCTTGTAATTTGTGTTTTGATAATCTTGCCCAGGGCAAATTATCCAATTTAATTTTTAAATTCATTTATTGAATTTCCCTTGGCAAGCAAAGTTAGCCAAAGTAACAGGGATTTTTAGATAGAAAATTAACATTACGTAGTAAACAGGTATACTTTAATAGACGGCAATTCTGACTGCTGACTTGAATGCTTCTATGATTGTTGATTTGAATTTCAAAATGGTAGTCGTGGTAATCAGTTCATTCCTGTATTAGCAATCTCAAATCTGTAAAAGGATTGAAGCGGTCTGCTGTTGAAACTATTGATAATATCCATCCTATGAAAAGTGGTAAAAAATACGATACCAAATGGAAACAGTTTATTGAATATTCTCAATTGACTAATAGTGAAACAGCTGTTGAAAAATCCTTTTTGCAGTATTTTGATTATCGCAAGATTGAAAAGAAGTTTGCTTCAAGTACTTTATGGTCTACTTATTCAATGCTGAATAATAAACTTCAGCTGTACACTTCGGACAAAAACTACAAGCATATCCACGTTTGAGCTTTTTATTAAAATCATATGAAGCTGGATATCAGCAAAAAACTTCTAGTCTAAAAATATTAAGTTTTCCAATTGCTCAAATTTTTTTTTTGATTTTTTATGTTAGGAAATATTTGTTGGTGAATTTTGAAATGACCTTTGCACTATTTGCTTATTGTTTGTAGTTGAACTTTTTTATATAGCCTAGGCTACTTATATAAATGCGAGGGTGTTCCGTAGTTTGAGCATCTCCTACTACTATGCGCATCTGTTCAGGCCTCGGAAGTGTACAACCGGATTGTGCAGCACAAGCAGGTGATAATGGAGCCGCGGGAGAAAGCCCAGTTCCCCCTGGCTCTGGCCGAATTCGAGCGACATGTCCGAGACCCAGCCAATCCAGGCGGGGCCGCTCTCCTCGCCGTGGCTCGTGGCAAGGCGAGCGAGGGCCTGGATTTGGCCGACCACAGCGGTAGGGGTGTGGTCCTAGTGGGCCTGCCCTATCCGCCAGTGATGGACCCGCGTGTAAAGCTCAAGATGGCCTATTTGGATGAGCGCAGGGCCGATGGTGGCGAGGGGGCGACAGGGCGGCAGTGGTACAAGCAGCAGGCCTGGCGTGCCGTCAACCAGGCTGTTGGACGGTGAGGATTGGGATTGCGGAAATCATTTCAATCTCCTGTCGGACAACCATTAAATGTATATGTTTCTTGAGCAGTAGAAGTAAGGGAGGATGTATAAATTGTTATGGGTTGAAGGTGAGCAGACAGAAAACCTAGGACATGGAATGCAATAACTGTGAAAAATGCAGATGGAAAAGTTTGATGTTCAGAAGATGAGTATGTTAAAAGACAGAATTGAAAATCGTTTCTGTTAGATGAAGCTTGGGCGTATCAAAAACACACTGGAAAGATTCAGTTGAACGTGTACTTCTTTCGAGAGGCAATACGTTGCAAAAGTGTAAAATAGATGGTGGCATGGGGTAGTGCACAACACAACAGGAAACACACGCTGGTGACGATACAAAGTTGAACGCAACAGTGTGAAGCAAGTACCATGTATGTGATATTTTCATGGGTTTGATAGAGTATTCTAATATCTTGCATTTTTGCCCTTTGCGTAGATTACAGCTCCGTGTGGTGTGGGATATTCAGAAGAGGGCTGTTGAGATGCAGCTGCTACACGCTTGCACATACTTCTGACAGGCCTCAAACGCACGCCTCCCAGCTGTTTCGCCTTGCTAGCTATCATCCACGACCACGATCACTGTCGAACCGATTTCGCAATTAAAATGACCGCGTTGTAATGAGAAGACAGTCAGTGTGTATGTAGAGTAACAAGATAGCTGAACTTTCCCGTGTTTTTCTCTCCCCGACCACAGTGTGATTCGGCACCATCGCGACTACGGGGCAGTGCTGCTCTGCGACGAGAGATTCGCCTCGGCAGACTCCCGAGCCCAACTGCCCAGCTGGATGCACAAGTCCATCACGGTGCATCAGAACTTCGGCAGCCTCACCCGCGAGATGGTCGTCTTCTTCAGAGAAGTGGAGAAAAAGGTGAGCATTCTCTCGGTTGGCCCATCTTACTGTCGGTCTCAAAAATAGCGTCTGCTACGGGGAAAAAGGCCTCGAGGGTGTGTATGGATGTTGGTCTAGGCTGCCTGATAGTTCTTTCCAACCCTTCATTCCCTGAATGGGTCATAAACGCCCTGCTGTCTCTGGGAGTCCTGAGTTGCAATGGGGGCAGATGTGAGCGATGTTCAGTTTAAAGTGCCTCATGCAGCCGCCTTCTCGTGGCGGGATTTTCCTGTTCCGACAGGCAAAATGCTGCAGTACCTGGTACCTCCTACGGGTTCTCTCTTCACTCCCTGTCCCTCTCCTTTTTCATTTTCTCTCTTTTTCCTTTTCTCTCTTTTTCCTTTTTAGTTTCTCTATAGACGGCCGATCGATCCTCTTCAGAACTCGTATCAGTCGCACACCGCTCTCGAATATATCTTGTGGTCGTGGGATGGGGCCCCACAAGTTGACCCGATGGTTTGTCCAGGCCTGGCAGTCTCAGGAGCTCTAGACTCACCGCGTGCTGACAGATGCTATCCGCTTCTAGGCCAAATTCATCTCCTCTAGTGCAGCGGAGCAAAGGATTCTTCCCCATTCGTAGTTGTTAAAACAATTCTTGCCTAATTTCTGGTGAGATTCTCTCTATTCTTTTGGTCTCCTCGCTTTTTTCTCTGGGTTCTTTCTCATAATCCCTCTTTGTTTTCTTGTTTTCTTTTACTCTCTTCAATTGTATTTTCTCTCCTGTCTATTGATTGAGCGTCTATTCGACCAGAAATTACAACTCTAATAACCACTTTGAAGTCCACTTTCATAGGTTTGATAAGAGGGTTAAGTTGTTGGCAATATTTTTCACTTTAATTCTAATGGAGGTTAAAATCGGTTAAATCGCTGTAGTACCCCCCTCCACCGTTGGGAGGCGTGACGTCAGGATCAACCTCGACAAGCTCAAGCGTCACCTTCCAATCAGCGTTCGGCAGTGCCGCCAGTGGCTCTCGTGGATCATCCGCTCAGTCGTGGACGTCTACATCGGGCCTGCCTCCGTCCAATCGGATCGAGTGCTTCGCTCCCAGTCTGTCCCTCAGGACCTCCTGTGACGCCGCGTTGAACTGCACGCTGTCCGAATACCAGAAACCCAAGAAGGCGGCGACTGACCAACCAGCAGAAGAGGCCAGCTCGAGTGGCGGCGGACTTTTGGCTTTGCTGGACAAACACGACAAAGTGAGGGACAACACTGTTCGCTGGAGTAATTTCAGTCCAAGAGGCTGTGAATTATGCTATCCAGAGCGCAGTGAATTTAGTCTTTGCCAGGGAAGCGGAGGACAATAGCCACACATTTTGTTTTATTTTAACTGGTTTAGTCTTTTTACGACCAACACATAATTATAGTTGCTTTTCAGACGATACTACTCATTAGTAGTGAATGATTATTTATTATTTTGAATTTTCAGAATCCAATATTACTAGTAATATTGAAATATCTATTTCCCGGTAAAAAAATAAACAAACATTATGCAGTCGGGTATTTACAAAACGTCAAAAATGAACAGAAACGTTGAACAACTTTTCATCCACTTAGAATTGTGCAATTAAAATCGTATAGTGTTGACGCAACTGAAGCAGATTTCTTAATATCATGATCTTATTTGACGAGAGTTTATAAGAATATCGTCCTCTCACACATCCACAAATTGCAATTTTAAGATAATCATGTATATTAATTGTCGACTGTTTCGTGAATGGTTGGGTAGTTGTTGGAAAAATATTTAAAGTGAATCAATTGTTAGTAATACACTTGCGGGGGTACCCGGCTCCGCTCGGGGGATACATAAGTCGATAAAATATCGGGAAACGACCAATTTTTCAAGTAAACAAATTATGATCATTCAGTAGGAAAATATTTTATGGATCAAATCGGTGTCATCCCAAGAAGGGGGGGGGTAGC
>JAUYWV010177920.1:0-17637 GCA_032274565.1 Nematoplana nigrocapitula
CCGGCGATTTCCGGTCAGTCGATTTGTTTGTTGAACTGAATAAACTACATAGTTTATACCAAGAGACTTGGCTACACGTGCCTGCAGAGACCCGGAAGACATTTAATTTGGGCATACATAGTTTTTTCAGAAGGTAGGCTAAACATATCCCAGATGAGGCTGTGTGATTAGCATGGAAGAACAGAGGTGGTCACCGGCCCTCAACAAAGTGATACCCAAACTTTCTACAGCATTAAGTGCATTAGAAGAATGTTGATATTGTTTTCCAGGTTGGAGTATTCGTTTGTTCGGTTTCACGATCAGCTTCGTCATACTCACCGCTCTTCTCCTGTGCAGTCTGGGCTTTGTGTTCTGTCTGCCCGAAACAGCCCCACATCACCGGCCCGATGAGCAAGGGAATCGGGGCCGTGGCAATAACAATCCCATTCGACTCTTCCGCGAAGCTTTTGAGGTCTGTCCTCCCTTCTCCGTGGTTTTAGTCTTGGAATTAATTATTTATCAGGGTTCCTAAAGCTGTGAAAAATCTGGAAAATCTAAAAGACGTGGAAGTTTATCATTTTGTAATATTCTTTTAAATAGTCATGGTAAAGTGTTAGTAGGCTATTAAGAAAAATTGATATTTTTATTTTTTAATTCATAATTAAACTTATGAAATCTTGTTTATATTTCATAAGTATCAAGTTCCACTGTTTTTCTCTAAGCACAATTAAATCCCTGCAGTGCAGCTTTCAGTCTAAAAATATAGCAGGCACCTCGTGGCAGGAGAGCGGCTGCCCCCCAGTTCCCAGGTCAATCATGCCCCCTCCATGAAAAGTTAAGAAAGACCTATTGCACAAGGGGTTCAGTAAAAAATATCAGCATACGTAGGGGCTTCAATAAGTTCTCGGACTCGATATCAATGCAATACCCTACATATATAATCTATGTTTTTTCATTAACTATAAATACATCTAAGATATTGCTGAAAAGTCAATATCTCTATGGATAGATTCAAAATTAAAATTTTAAATTTCTATGTCAGGATAGGTAAAATGTGTTTAAACATTTAAAAAATGGTTTATTGACATCCTATCTATAATTGGAGAAATGTATGTATGAATGTATGTATGTATGTGGGTATGTATGTATGTCTGACCGGTATTTTTCTCCCAACTCTCTTGACGAATTTGCATGCTTGATGACTCAAAATATTGGGTCAATGGGTAACATGGTAAAAATAGACACGAGATGCTAAATTTCTTATTGAGAGGCCAACAGCAGAAAATACCCCCAAAAACATGTTTTTACTGCGATGCTAAATCAATATGCTTCAGGAATTTGAATCTGCAGACAGTAGCCTGATTAATTCAAAGCTAAATCAATAAACTGGAATTCTGCAGATGCTGCGATTACTAACGCTATACGGGCAATCCTACTTGTATTTCTAATGTGTGTTTGTTATCAAAGAGTAATTCATTATTTATATGATATATCCTGCAGTTACAGAGTTATGGCAAATTGCTTCATAAACTTTTCATTGCGATCGTTCTCTGGCTATAGTCTTTCTGGCTTCCGCTTAGTCAGACGCGCAAGAAATATTTTATGATCATTACTTAGTATCTTATAATCTGAAATACTTTGGGGAATATAAAAAATTCATGAGATCCCTATATGTTACAAGCGGTCAATTTGGAAATATTTCTGATGCATATCGTGTTATATTTAAACGGAGATACAGTTTTACAATGGTTCGAGGTCTTAATCCAAAAGGAATATGTAACTACATGATGCATTTAAACACAAAACAATTTTGGTTATTTCTATTTGTTTTTAAAATAAGCAAATTATCCGAAAAAGTTATAAGAGTTGATGCCTCTTCAACGTACGTAAAACTATTGACAGGGAATTCCAAAATGACGTCATAAGTAGGTCAGTCAATCAGGGACTGCAACGTCATCGACCGATACCTAGGTCAACCTTCAGATTGCGCCATACCTAAGTAGTTCAACGTTACAGGGGAGGAAACCCTTCCACTTGCGTACGTATGCCTATGTAGTTTCGGTTTCGATTTAATTTTAATATTGGTCGAGCAGACTCGATAATGGCATGAAAATGTATATATCTTTTCTCATGAACTAATTTACATTTTAATAATAAAAATAGAACCAGGTTTATAACAAGTATTTATATTGGTCTAACTAACAGCTTTTCAAGTAATGAACATTGATGTTTGAGTGTAATTTTCTAAAACCTGCAAAAATATAACAACTCCTCTGAAAAATGAAGAACTGTGCGGTCTTTTAAATGATATGGATGGTTTTGGTTCCGATTTCATTTTCCTTCCGGAGGTAGTTTAGAATGTAATACTAATAATACTTCCGGTCTAAAGTACTGTTACCAGCGGTGTCTTTTATTTTCCAGGACGCCAGTCGCTCCAGTGATTACATCAAAATGACGGGCAGTCAGACCACAGTCCACTGTATTGTCGGATCTGACAACGACAGCTATGAAAACCTCTCCTCGGCTAGTATTCGCGACATCCTGATCACCACCCTGCCCTGCGTTGTGCATCCCCTCATCATTATCCGGCTGCTCAATCATCGCCTCTTTGGGAGCTCCTATCAAAAGCGGCGCGTGCGGACCACCCGTCGAGGAAAGCGGCGCGGCCGAGACAGCGATGAGAGGACGGCGACATCGGACCGCAGAGCTGAGAACAAGAGGAATTCCAGTGCAAATACTTCGGCTATAATCCCAGCTTCGGACGATGGAGAAGTGGTACGAGTATAAAAGGCTGGTTAGAGTTTTAGATGACGGTGAAGTACGCACAATAGATAACTTTTTTTGACATCAGACAGTGAGCACCCCATTTTCTGCGCTGATGGTTTAAATTGAGAAATAGCTGTCAGACATCTGCATGCTGTATGTCAAAGAACGGTCGTTCATTTAGTCGGCAAATAAACAGGAACTGGAAATATGACAACTCTTTGGTTCGATATCACGTTTATTAAACACCCACAAAATATAATCATAATTGTCTGTTGTTTTAAATCCCGGTCGAGGGAACGCGTCAGCGCCCTGACCTCCCGGAGGAAAGAGATAAATTTAAGAAAAGGGAGAGAGAAGGAATAAAATAGGAGAGAGAACAACAGAGAAAGAAAGCGAAGACCGGGAGAGTGTGTGAGAGAGAGAAAGTGTAAGAGGGCCCAGAGAGTACAGCACTTTGAATGCAAGGGCCCAGAGAGTACAGCACTTTGAATTGCGAGACACCCCATCACGAGAAGGCGGCTATATGGGGCCCCTATTTGTTCTAACCAACTAGCCCACCAGAGAAACGACGTTGTCAAAAACGAAATCGTCTGCGGATAAGAATAACTATAAGGAACATTTATTTGTCCGTGCCGAATCCACTTCTTTCCTGTGCGATGAGGTGAAATTTGTACCACTTTAATCCAGTGCAGTACAGATGTGAGCCTGTCTTTATTGTTTTTCTGGGTTCACGGTGTACAGTATTTGCTGTTTACAACGTTTACAATTATTTCCAGGATTTCCGTCAGTTTGGCAAATTGATTGCCATCTTTCTTTACGTCATGCATTAAGACCGTATTCAAAATCCGATGAATCTCTTTGTAATGGTCATCAAACATAACGGTAAAAGCATATAAGAATAAAAGCAGCGAAAATCCGCTATTTAATTTACAAATGTTTTCTGTATTTCAAATTTTAAAAGTCTAAATCTGAGATTCATTATATGGGTTGTTTTGGAATCAAGAAATGATCCTGCACATCGTCTATCGCATTTCATATATAATTAGAACACTATTCATACTTTGATAGCCGTTTCTACTGGACTGCTCGATGGTTGTGGTGGGATTTTTGAAGATGCATTGTTCGTTTTTTATAAATCAACTATCGTAAACTTTTGCCCAGTTCTTTTCGTATAATTAGGTGTATATCTGCTAATCAGATTACCTCTGCTATTTCTAGTCTCGAGACGGTCGTAACCGGTCGGGCACCAGCGGAAGTGTGGGCGCTCCAAACATCTTTCCCTGGCAGCTGAACGAATTGGACAAGTGTCTTCTCTCGCAGGACACCGAGGCTGGCCAAGACCCGTCCGAACGCCGCCCGTCCTTCACACACTTTGCCTACACCAGGGCGGAGGAGGAGGGCTACAATATCGTCTGTCCGTGGGAAAACGACGTTGACCCGAAGCAGTCGGCCTACGACCAGAGAATTCTGGAGGGCGGGTCGGACGACGAGGAGGATGCGGAGGAGGACGAAACCAACTTGACTGCGCTACTCGAGCCATCCCAGCGGCGTTTCTTCAAGTGGAAATCAAGTTTGCATCGGACAAAGAAGTCGACTGGCACAGCAGCGGCTATGACCGGCACTACACCCGGCAACGCCAACACAACGACCAATGCTCTGTGCCACCCGCATCACCACAGCGGACACGAGCATCAGTCCAACTACGATCACAACACTTCGGCGAGCAGTGGTGGGTATCGCCGGCTAGGCATTAGTGCTACGAGTCCGACAGAGAGCATCGAACAGGACCTGCTTGACTTTCAGCGCGAGCTGATCAATCTGCCCAGTTTCTCTCTAGATCCCTCCCAGGGCGACTCCAGGTCGGCATCTCCCTCTCTCCTGCTCTCCCGCTCGAACTCGGTGCCAAACATATCGGAAGTTGGCAGATTACCACCGCCTCTCTCCGCTCCCCCCAAGACTCCGGCGGACCAGGCTGGCGCCAACACCCAGCCTCATGTCTACGTGTCCACCACCGCCACAATGGGTCAGTCTAAATCTATCAACGAGTTCCAGACAAGTGGTCCGCAGCCCAAACCCGTGTTCCAGTTCACTGTGCCTTCGCCAGCCGAAAGTGGGGATTCCAATTCGAGCAACAAGAGTCTGAGTAGTTCCATCGCCAATCTGAGTCCGGACAATGTGGTGAAGGATTGCGAGGAGTTGTCGGAGGTCACGGGATCCTTTCGCACAAACGATGTCCTATCCAATCTGAATAGTGATGTAGAGACTGCAGGTATTTTAAAAGTAGATATTTTCTAACGATAAAAATAAAATTATTTTATAAGAGCCAACGTAACCGGGTGATTGTACAAAGATTTAAATGAAAACCAAAAGTTTGTGTACTTTGATAATTGATACAGTCAAACAACGCACTACGCAAACAGGAGAACCAATTAGATGCTATTTTAAGTAATTTAGAATTTACTATTTGATATTTAGTGATTTAAATTATGCGATGTAATATTTATGGTTAGTGTGACTGTGCCGGTAACTTCGATCAATTACGCACACTGGCCGTGGCAATTTTGATCTGGCAATTCTGGAGGCGATTAACATCAAGGACTGCTCCCCTTCTCTGAGCACTTCGCTGGCAAATAATGGTGCTTTTTACTTTCTGTCTGTTTTTCAGCCATTGTCGCGATTAAATGTCTAATGTTCTACATTGGCCTCATTTTTCTTTTCCTTTTCCGAATTCGGTATCCGGAATGTGGAAGTTGGATAAGTTATATTCGTTAGCCTCTGGTTGGATTCTTTTGCGGAGATGGGATAGATCTGTGTCTTTAACAATAGGCAGACGTCTGCGCATGGGCAAGCATGATCTAAAGTAGTACAGGTCCTTCTGTGTACTTAACAGAATGAGTAAACAGCTTCAGCAGTGTCTAAACAGCACTGTTTATGGCATTTGTTCTGTTTGTTCCGTGTATAGGACAGAAATAAAAGGTATTAATTAGGATTCATGACACCCCTAATGAGAACGCATAAAACGATCCTAATCCGGATAACAAAATTCAAACGGTCTATCTATCCGAAGTGCATTTCTATCATTCATATTAATTTTGACTGTTTTTACCTATTTTTACCTATTTTTAGATACCTCCTAGAATCTCTATAAAAGGATCTGCCTGTCTGTATGAAATCGTTTTTTTGAAAGTCGATAAATATCTTTGAATCAGTAAAATGAAGGAATCGATTAGTTCTAAGATTTGCTAATCTGAATACATGGTGATTCATATGTATGTATACACTCTCTTATCATAATCCTATCTTATCCATGACACATAAATATTTCTATGGTCTACCGCGCGGATATTTAAATCTATGGATATTTAACCTATAAATCTCATTTAATTGCAAACATTCTAATTATGTATTGCCCTAGGGCATTAATTAAATCATCAACGGGCATTAAACGACATACGTCTTACAGTCATCTAAACCACTCTGTTAATGATTGAAAGCGTTGACAATATAGCATTTCAAATTTGAATTATTCAGGCAGAAATATAACGCAGCCTCTGCTGCATTGATATTTCTGTCTTCATAATTCAAATTTGAAATGCTACATTCTATAGGTTAAATAAATCATAAAGAATAGACTTTTTGCATAATAAATAGTTACATTTCACTTGGATTTCCTCCGCCTACGGCGTCGGGCATTAAATCTAGCCCTCGTGAAATCTAACTATTTATTATTCTGAAGTCATGCTTTATCATATACTTAATATAAATCTGTCTGGTTAATTTTAAATTTAAACTCATTACATGTATTGATTATTAATTCTGATATTGGCTTACGAGGCTATTTTGAATATTGAGTCAAAACGATTTTCTTTTGAAAGCATATACTCAAGTGGTATTGGAAGCATGAGAATATGTCAGAAATTAGACGTAAGTGGCACTTAAATTTTGAAACAGAAGCATCTACCCTATAAACAATAAGCAGAATAACAGACAAATTTGAAAATGAAGGTGCTGTTTGCAGTATAGGAAAGAATGCTGGTCGACCAATGAGTGCTTGTTCTCAGGAAAGCAGCGCTGTGATTCCAGGAGCTTTCAGAGACGACCCACATTCTTGATGTCAAGCCTCTCGAGATTATAACTTGTCAGTAACAACAATTTATCGGAATTTGAAAGACAGTAATATGAAGCCTTTCCGACCAGTCATATTACATAAAATGGTTCCCCATCCATGCCGGCGTTCCTCAGGGTACTTTATTGGGCCCTATTGCGTTCATCATCTTGGTCAACGATCTGGACGCCGATCTCAAGTACGTTGACGACTCCACCCTTGTTGAGTCAACTCGCAGCGCGCCTCTCTCATCAATGCTTGACTGTGTTCGGGAAGTCGTCTCCTGGACATCTTCAAACAACATGCGCATCAACGCAAAAAAGACGCCGGAACTCCAGATTTCCTTCCGGCGAAACTTGGAGGCATGGCCTGTCATCACCATAGACGGTGAGCCCAATTACCTCCTCTGATAGGGTGACTCTGTTGGGCCTCACCATCAGCAACTCCCTCTCCTGGGCAGACCAAATAACCTCAGCCATCAAGAAGGCCAGTAAGCGGATCTACCTCATTCGCAAGTTGAAGCGTGGTGGAGCATCTTCTGAGGATCTCCTCAATGCCTACTGCTCTTTAATTCGGCTGATTTTGAGCTACTGTTGTCCCGTGTGGCACTCTTCCCTCACAGCGCGCCAGCGGGATGAACTTGAGTCTGTGCAGCGGCGTGCCGTGCCGACGCTGAAGATCCCCGCCCTCGATCGCTGCCATGGCTCTTTGTGTAGAAAGGTTTTTAACAATATTTCCTCGTGTGAAGATGACCCCTTTACCCCACCTTACACGATCACTCGGCTCCCCCTACACGCATGGCCCTTAGAAACTGGAGTAATTTTGTTTTTCAGGCGCACATGGAGAGGTTCAAACGAAGCTTCCTCCCTTTTTATGAGCTTTATTTACATGTTCTTTGTACCATCAAATCCTCCTATTTTGGATTTCCAAATACATACTACTACTACTAAGATCGTTTAAATTAGTATATTGGCTATTGCACTATGTGATCTTAAGATTGCGCAAATCGGCATAATGCGCACAACACCTATATCACATTAAGCTTGAGATTATATCTAGTATTACAATGTATTTTTTAATATTTTATAATTTTATATTAATGTCATTAATTATCCAGTTACATACTTTAGCTATAATACTATAATATTTTGTCTTTGAGCTCATGTATTTACTTTCATTTTTATTGTAATAGTACTAAAATAATTTGACATACAAAAAATTAAGCTCTAATGCTATACTAAAAATACAAAGAAAATAGTAATTTTAATTAATATCTAATAAATTAATATTTTTCTTTAAAATGATTAAAATGTCCAAATCTATCATTTATACCTTTAATTTTTCAATGTAAAAATGCTTACTAATATAATTTTAAATTTTAGTATTTCTCTCGAATATATAGACCTTAGGTGTACTTTAGTTGATTAAAATATAATCTTTACAATTATACACATTCTCAGCTAATAATTTTCCAATGGAAGAACTTATAGGTATAATCAAAGGTATATAGTCTAAAGATATTTCACATATATCGACACCCACACTACTAACTAGTATATCTCAAATTTTGACATATTTGAGTTAGATACTAAAAAAGACTACTCATAATATAGACTTTAAATATAACATATCAAATTGTACAAACCTTCCTTAGTTATGTTAAGATATTAACCTATTATATCTCATATTTGTCTTACAATAGTTTTCAGTATTGAATATTTTATCTCAAATATAATGAACTAACTTATGGTCGATATTGTCAAATTATTGGTTAAACTGTATTAAATTTGAGACTTTCAGATCCTGCCAATGGAGAAGAACCAATAATTGATTTATAAATACGATGTGAAATATTGTTATATTTATTAACATTTTTGGACTACTCAGTATGATTACTAAGAATGTACTTAAATATAATATTTTACGTATAAAATAATATTGTTATATATTTGTTTATTAGCTATGATCTTATTTTTTGTTAAAATTGTGTCAACATAATATATTACATAATAATAATGAATAAATACTGTCATATACTATATTTTAAATGTCTTATTAAATTAATATTAAATCAGTAAAATAATTTTTAAAAACTCAAACTGGTATATGTCTCAATTCAATGTTATTTCAACTATTGTATCTCAAAATGATAATATTGCAAACTAATGTATCTCAAAATATATTTATAAAAATAATAAAAATAACCATATTTAGAGATATAAAAGTAGAAATCAGTATCAAATGTATTAGTAAACTATAGTAATTTTCTTTTAAAGGAACATCTATCATCATCCATTTTTTATTTATTTTACAATTAAAAAAATATGAAAATCTTTAAATCCATTTTCTGAAAAATAACATTTTTAGGTGTACTAGTTTGCAGTGTGAATGCTTACACAATTATTTGATAAATCCTTGCTTTCTGAATCCACATAGAGCAAACTTCAATAGTAAAAATTCAACACTCTATCAATGAATCACTAATGTAATTATGAATATCGACTGCATTGACTTCTGGTTAGTGGATGGTTAGGCTACCCAATCACTAACAGAGATGCATCCACTACATAGACTTTCAGTTGTGACGTAGTTAATAGTACTTAGGTAGGAAATGAAAAAATCTAACGCATAAAAAATGTAGGCGTTGGTTAATAGAGCCAGGTAGCAAATTGTCTACCCTTGTTAGGGGCATGGTTAGGGGTTTGGTTAGTGAGTGAAATTCAATGATACTATAGAGCAATCGCACAACAATCTCAAAGGGGTAGTTAAAAAGAGTGAGAAGAGAGTTCCCAGACCCTCCTACATAATTTGACTAATATAGCTTACAATGTCAGGCAGGGAGTTTGACTGGTGCGCACATCTGTCAAACTGTCACACAGGTGTCCCAGGGTGGCATCAAGCAAAAGCTTATACAGAGAGAACACTGCACATTTATTTCCTATTGGTTAAAACGCTTGACAGTAAGTACTAAAAATAGAATTAGTCCTACCATTGGCAATCAATCCACTCCACTACCTGACAAATTCATAACCTGTGAGTCTATAGTTATTATAGTAAGTTATAATAGTAAGTCTACGAGTCGCCCCAGAATGTCTATAATGTGGCTCAGATTAACTCACAAACAAGACTGTTTATTGTTGGGCTGTGAACCAGTCAGAATCTGAGAATCTGATTGCCTTAGAGAGAGTGTCAGCATGGCACAGACAACAAAGATAATGAACATAAAAGGCCTGTATAAAATATTTTTTACTATTTTTTAGCAGAACTCCACATCTTGCGGAGGGGTTGTCAAACCCAGTGACCCCCCCCCCCAGGGGATGAACCTCTTTATATATGCTTAAACTATAGATAGTAATATCAACATATCCTATAATTATTTAATCTGGCATTATTGGCATATAGCATATATATATTATATATTAGCCTGCATTTATAGGAATATAGCAATTACTATATATTATACTCATATATAAACTTAAATAATATACTAATTCATAAAATAAATATATATTAGAAATAAATTCATTTAAACGTTATAAAATAATATACTTTTTCCTTGCTCTTTCTACAAGAAAACTCTATATTACCTAAGTATTGGGAATCCATGAATATAAGTTCAATTTGATCATAATAAGAGTTATAATGCATTGGTCTATTATTTTAAAGTAAGCAAACTTATTGGTTCTAGTTAGTCAATGTGAGTTTAATTCAGTCAGTACTTCATATAAGCTAATCTGTGGGACTTTGTGAATACCAATTTTGGATTCAATGAGATTACTGCATGGTATATATGCAAAAATTCCTAATATTAATTACCAATACCTTGTCATTGCATTCAGGGAAGGGTGTGATTATATTTACTTAGCTGAAGCTTTGGACATCAAGAACCAGACAGTCTAGACTACAAGAAACATGATACTAAATTTCAGATAAGATGGTTCCATTGAAAATTGAGAATGAAGTTGTAACAAGCACAGGAAGATTGATAATAATAAAATGTTGGATTTCCTGATGCATATAATTGAAAGTAACTGCCTATGCCGTTAATGAAATGAAAAGGTGACTACAAGTTTAAATATCATCAAAACTTTATGATCTGATTGAAAATCTGAGCAAGAATTTGGATGGAACCATATATGCCATTAAAGATGTGAAATCAATTTGAGTACAATGGAATATATAGCGAAGCAAGGGCTTCAAAATTTCACTAAGTGGTTTATTAATTTATTTGGACTTTTTTAGTAAACACCTAGACATTTCACACCAAAGGTTGATAAAGAAGGGAGAACAATCAGTTCAAATCAGTTAAAGGCCAAATGAGCCCAAATCTTACTTTGTGTTTGGCAGTCAGCCCTCAAAGTGTCCTTATTCATATTTCAGTGCTTGAAAGTGGAATACCCATGCAATGCTGAACTCTAATTTCATGTTGGAGTTATTTGAACTGTTTAAGATCAACAATAAACATATTTTTGTGACAACACTCCAGCATATAATGATGAGCCCAACATCAAAAATTGGGTATGCATAATCAAGTTGCCCAGGATTTTACATTTACTTGAATGAGTGGGAAATAGCTGGCTCCTGTAGAAAGACAATAATTAAGAGAAGACTTTCGGATTCAGAACTAAGCATTCAACTTGAAATCTATGACAGTCATCTTCCTCAAGAAGAAACTTTTCACAATCTCCAGCTTAACCTTTTGTAGGGTGCATTTGATAAAAGGATATCTTTTGTTAGCTTGACTTTGAATTTCCTTTGACTAAATTGAATTTCTTCTTCAGCTATTTGCTGAGAAAAGATCAAATTATATGTTACTATTCTGTTAGTGTTGATATTTCCTATACTGCAGTGTTGTTGCCCCTGAAGAAGATTTCTTTTGAAATCCATATTGGACTAATTTCAAATCTAATTATTCAGTTTCATACTGGTGCATTTTGGTGTGTGTGCAACACAAGGGAGCTCTCTTTTCAAAAGTTTTATGAAACCCCTGACAATTGTATCTGAAGCCATTTGGGAATTTTTACATGTTCCATATTTAATGCAAATTCGATAATTACAGTATTTATAATCTAAATTTCTTCCCAATCTATCATTTAATAAATGTATTCCGACATGTATTAATGCAAGCAGTATAAGAAGCGTCGTGTGCTTGCATAGCAACGAGCTAGATATGGTTGCTAGGAAAATCCACTATTTATAGTCACAACACATAGAATTCCGTGACATCACCCAATCAGACTCTAGTGGGTCGAAATTCCGGTGTCAATCGATATCTTAAATACTGCAACCAGAGCGATGGAATTCCGTGACGTCATTCTAGGTCATTTAATCAGACTGTAGTGCGGCATGGAATTCCGGACATGGTTTTGTCCATAACTCACTACAGTCTGATTGGATGACCTAGAATGACGTCACGGAATTCCATCGCTCGGGTTGCAGTATTTAAGAGATCGATTGTCACCGGAATGTCGACCTACTACAGTATGATTGGATGACGTCACGGAATTCCAACACTCTGGCTGAGTGTATAAGATATCAATACTGCTGTCCCAAGGCAGAACGACGTAACTTGGATTTTTTGAATTTAGAGAAAAACGACATTAAACTTTCAACTTTGTAATTTCTTTTAAATTGACATGTTTGAATCGATTATCATGAAACTTGCTTATATGTTCATAAATTAATCATAATTAATTATTATATTACCAATATGTTGCCACATCTACCATAGAGAGATAAATATGAGTTACGTCGTTCTGCCATCATCCCTCAGCGTAAATTTATTATTTGAAAAATTGACGTAACTTAGGGATGTACAAATGCTATTATTGTCTATCAATTAAGCAATATAAAATAAAACTAAACAAATTTTGTCAACCTAAAATAACAGTATTAGAAAATAGGGTTAAATAAATTATCGTTATAAAATCATCTTCAAATGATAGGAGATAGGTAAATAAAAGAAGTTCAGGAACATCATTTTCATTAAATTATATTATTTCATATTAGAATTAGTAAAATTATTAATTTCTCATAAATAGTCTGACAACAGCAATTAAAATTTAAACCAAAGAATAGTATTTATTTTCCAAAAACATTTTAAATGTACAAAATATGTAAGAATCAATAACGTTTATGAAATTAAACAATACATTTTAACAAAACAATCGTAATTTTTTTACTATCAAATGTCCAAAAAAGTAATTTGTGAAAAAGTACTTGATATTAATATATTGATAACTCGATTTTACAGTTCTGGGAAGTACCTACACACTAAACATACTCTCCAACTAAATCTTCCACGTCATTTGCAACAGTGAGGGTTTCCCAGAAAACACGGCGCGTTTGTGACATATACTTTGCCAGATTGTTGAGCAAGCCCTGTTTTTTCTCGAGTGAAATTCCACGTGGAGAACTTCGTCCGATGGGAATCGTTAAATCTGCATTTTTCTTCAGAAAATCGAGCTTGGTTGAGGCTGTGTCTCCATGTTTAACCTTATAGGTCAAGGTTCTTTCCCCGCGCTGAAAGGTTACTTCGACCATCTCACTGAGTAGTGGGTGGGGTGTGGTTTTTGCGATCTTGTATCGACTTGACTGGTCTTTCCATTGCTTGAATTCACTGGAAAGCATATCGGACACCTTGCATTTAGCAGCGTTGCAGACCTCTGTGAATTCCTTCCAATCAGCTATGTCACCTTTCTTTTTCATCTCGCGCTCAATGCTGTGGTGGACTGAATCTGCAGCCATAAATGTGTGTCCAGCTTGAAGATACTTGAGGCAGATAGTCTCGGCGGAAATTTCATTCGAATTCACAAGAATCACTAATGTACTAAATAACAACCAGTTCTTGTTCTGAGCTGAGCAATTATCAACCCAAATTGTGAAATGACGGACATCACGGTGTTCTGTCAGAAATTTGAAGTAAGTGCTGGCCAAATCATCAGCTGATCGTCCACTTATTCCTTCGTGCCACACCACAACGACGTTCTTCTTTTTTCTGGAATCCTTTCCCAAAACCGCAAATGTTTCATTGAAGGCTATTATTCGTCTTGTGAAGACGCATGCTTTGATTCCAGGTAGACGAGGTAACATTATCACCTTTTGCATGTCGGTAGCAACATATACATGGTCATCTGAAGGCACGGTCGCGGAATCCTCTTTATAGTGTATTCTTGCTTCTTCGACTTTCTTTATGTGTTTGTCATGACTGGCACACATTTCGCAGACTTCTTCGCACACCCCCAGGTCTTTGTGTATATTATACACTTTACAGCTTTCGCATTCCTCCGCTCCCAGGATGGCAAAACTAATGTTTAATTCAGCTATTACCTTTCTGTAAACCTCCATACACACCTGGAAGTGTTTGGAGCAGAAATCTGCATGCATATCTGCTCTGGTGATATCTGACGGTAAGTATAGCCTATTAGGAGCGTGTTCGCGACGGTAATGATGAACAGCAGGTTGGTAACTCATGATATGTTCCCTAATCAAGTCTTTGTTAATCTTGTTTGATGGGGGATGTTTTCCACGTTGATCTTCAGCTGCTGCAATTGAATGTATAGGTGCCGATTTGAGACAACGCATGACTGCACCATCACTTTTGGCTTTGTAACCCAATGTCGTCAGGAAAAAGGGTTTGCATACCACCACTCTTCCTCCTTGTGACTCCTCCGGTAACTTGAACCCATATTCATGAGTGAAGACACGTTTGCTGGTAGGACCAGCGACGTTATTTTTCTTTGTATTCTGAATGACCATCGACCAAATAAATTGTCTTCGGTGGTTGAAATCTAGGCTCCAAAATTGTTTGTTGATTTCGTTGCGATCAGATTTTGAGATGTAATTGTTGCAGTTTTTTGTGCATTCAACGCCACATGATTCTCTCACAGGATGACTGCCAGCGTCTCTTTGGATACGTTGGTCGGAATGTCTGGCGCGTTTTGTTTCTCTGACAGAAGTTGATGCCACCCTGGTTTCATCCAAGTTGAGATTTTTACGATTCGATCCTGATAAAACAACAAATGAATCCTCTTATAGCTACTGTGTAATTTACTACTCACACTTTATCATATACCTAATGTTATAAACGTAAAATAAACAATATGTCGGAATAATTACACTAGCTGCGTCGAATATTGTGTAAAAAATATACTTTCCTAAACAATATTATCAATACCGCTAATTTTAAATGTCCTAGGCGTTTTTAAACGATAATGTACCAATAACATATAGATAAAGATATGAACAAACACTTTTACATTATAATTATTATTCGGCTTTTTATAAGGGCAGTACCCCCCTACCGCCCTCCCCCACTGAAAATCGACAATGAAATATATGAAATTTGTAAACTAAACAATATTATCAATCTATGATTTTCTGAATTATAGCAATGCGAAAATACTACCTATAATAATTAGCTATACCATCAATAAAAAATATTCAAGTAATATCTATTATACATCAACTTGACAAAAATAAATTGTCATGTTCTTATCGCTTTTAAATTAAATTTTATAGTAGAGCGAATAATACAGTACAATATAATATTATATTATAAAACGATGTTTACACGAAGTTTCGTGTTATATTACGCATATCACACAGTTGGCGTATTGATATAACTATAATATAATTCTGTATGCTTTATTTCTTACCTATTTCTTTGCTATCCTCATTGTCATCATCTGTAGAAGTAGAGTCAGCTTCCGGAACGTAATCGGGATCGTTTTCATCATTAGATGGTCTCTTTCTCTTATTCAAATCTACAACTTCTATAATTTCCATAGTCCTGAAGAAAGCATTATGTTGCTGGCATTGAGTATCAATATGGTCGAAACAGCAAGGTACTAAACAGGTTGGACAACAAGCGTATACATCTTCAGGACACAAAGCGCAAATCAAAGGAGCCGGAATAGAATCAACAGAAGCAGGAACAATAACACTTTTTTTCTGAGTGGAGATATTTTTCAATGCTAAATCCACCATTAGTTTCCCACGACCATTCATCATCTTGCTTTGTATATATAAAATAACTTAACAACGACTAGTCAATAATCACACAATAATATCGCGGACAATATATAATTCAAATATCGTATGCGCATATTCCAAAGTATATATATGACATACATTATGCCGACCAACCAAATTCAAGTGTATAGATTTTTCAAACTAACTTAATGTTATAACTATTGATTTTGTAATATTAGTTTATTGCATAGAAATTTAGTTTATTGTGTCGTCATATAATTCTACTACAGTCGACATCGATTGACTTTACATATCTCAGAGGACAGTGTAAAAATAAACAAATGCATAACATAGTGCTGGCATCCAATTATAGAAACCAAATGCATTGGAAAAATATCAATTATCGTATACAAACCATAACATTGAAGGTAAAATTTGAATATAAAATATAAATTCGTCATGATAAAAAAATAGTTGTATTCAATCACGCTAATATATTATCAACGTGCAATATTATTTTCAGTGTGTAATATTATTTTTAATACAATTTCCATAGCTAAATTTAACTAATGTCGGTAATTTTGCATTATAATTTCAATAAAACAAATATAGTCGAAGTGGTTTATAAGTTTGAAATTTCAAATGTGTTTGTGGCAAAACGACGTATCAACAACGATACGTCGTTTTGCCATTCGGATATAAGATACGTCGTTTTACCATCGCGATTAAAATATAATTGTTTTGATACGTCGTTTTATATATTAAAAAACTGCTTTATAATGGTTTAAGTTGATATATAAATACATATTTCGATGGTAGTGCTATTAAATAACTATATGGCGTGTTTAACCCGTTTTTTTAAAAAATCCAAGTTACGTCGTTCTGCCTTGGGACGGCAGAATAGTGATAGGAGTTTCGTCGTATCTAACTCACCTAAAAATAGATTTTGGGAATTCCCTTAGCAACTATGGGAATTCCCCTAGCAACGAAAGTAGGTCAGCCAATCAGAGCGTAGTACGTCATGTCAAGGTCCTTTTCAAGGTCATCTTGACCTTGACCTAGTTATGACGTACTACGCTCTGATTGGATGTTGCCATGGTTACCACGTGGTTGTCATGACAACGAGTTCACGTGATGACCTTGAAAATGACCTCGACCTAGATATGACGTACTACGCTCTGATTGGCTGACCTACTTTCGTTGCTAGTGAAATTCCCAAAATCTATTTTTAGGGGAGTTAGATACGACGAAACCCTACTACTATCGATTGACACAAGAATTTCAACCCACGAGTCTTATTGGATGACGTCACGGAATTCTAAGTGACCTTGATGTCACGTGATGTGAATATAAATAGTGTATTTCAGGAGCAACCCGATCTAGGTCGTTGCCGTGCAAGGATACGAAGCTACTTATACTATGAATGTAATTGACTAATACGCATTTCTCTTCTTTTATATTAGGTGCCTCTCTTATGAAGATGATTTACAGGAAACCTGAGCCAACGGATGATGATGATTATTTGTCTTTTGAAGTAGCAGTTTTCACTCGTGAAGATTTCCAAGATGGTTTGGACTGGCTGTTGAAACAAATCAACACATTAAATCAGCAAACAGTGGGTAATGTAGCTGTGCACATCAGTGGAGTTCTAGCCGAAAAGAATAGGCAACTGATTGAGGAAAAAATCGGAATAAAGTGAGAAAATACACTTTGTTAGTAGTAATAGTTTCGCAGCCTCTAACTCACCTTAACCCTATCCTACCCGGGGGGGGGGCGAATCGGCCCGCGCTCTTTTGTTTTTACTGGCGTTTTTT
>JAUYWV010178031.1:0-26468 GCA_032274565.1 Nematoplana nigrocapitula
AGTTCAGCTAGCTCTTTGTAGTCATCTCGAAGAAAACAGTCCGGTTTGCTGAGCAGCACTTTCAGCTTTTCAACAACTTTGTTGCAACGAATGTTAAGCCAAATACTATCCCATGACAATGTCTTCATATTATAGGACTTGTCAATGCCATTCCAGGACTTTTGA
The DNA here is from genome assembly GCA_032274565.1 of Nematoplana nigrocapitula. Lineage (NCBI taxonomy): Eukaryota > Metazoa > Platyhelminthes > Proseriata > Nematoplanidae > Nematoplana > Nematoplana nigrocapitula. The sequence continues at coordinate 166 of JAUYWV010178031.1, forward strand.
AATTCTGTAAATCGCACATTTGTTGGCGCCGTGGTATCACCAAACACCTCACTGAAAGCACTTCGCAAAACAATTTCATAGATATGGTGTCTGCATGGCAGCCAGAGAACTTTCTTTTTCAGTAAGCGCTCCAGTATTGTGGCAGCACCCTTCTTTATACCGGTATTGCTCGCCGTGGTATCAAAACACAGTCCGACAACGTTTTCCTGAAGATTCCACTCTTTTAGTGTATCAAATACAGCGTTTGCCTGTTCAACTCCTGTACCAGAAGTAATTGGCGGAATCGCTAAGATTTTGCCTTCTGCCTCCCCCAAGTAATCACTCACAAGTACACCAATGCGTTCCTCCGAGCTCAGAATGTCTTTCACAATCTTTCCGTCCCAATGAACAACACATTTACTTGATGCGCTAAACTGTTCTTTCAAAGACTTTGCTTCCGCTTCTCAATTTTTGTTCCTTGACCTTTGCCCACTGCTAGGACAACAGAGTCAGACGATAATCGAGGATTTTGATTGGCTAATCGAAAAGTGATAAATTATTGGAATTACTCGGAATTCTTGGAAGTACCGTTGACAATGCCAGGAAAATTGGTTACTTTTGAATAACGCTCTGCTTTTATTTTCTGAAAAATGTGTTTTTACAGCACCCAAAAAGTCGTCATTTTGCGCCACCTCTAAACATCCTTCAAATGGCTTGATACTTGAACTTAACTAAGCTTACAGTCATAGAAACTGGAGCATAGCGTGTAGAACATGAAAAAATGACTTTTAGAAAATCACTATATAACTTGGACAACCCTAATATACATGTATTTCATTTTGAAATTTACATCGTATGATAGCTTTTCAAAGTGTGAACATTTTCTGTTTTAATAAATAAATAAAATCTGGCATGAGACGTCTGGATTTGACTTTCCTACTCTATCTATATAGAATTTTAAGTTGATTATTATTTCTACAAATCCAATTATCTTAAAGGCTTATTTGTTAACAATTCTCCTTCTTGCACTATAAAAATTAAGAAGTTTGGAATTTGTAGTAAATGTCAAGAGGGCTATGCAAGAGAAAAAGTAATTATTTTCAGTTTGCTAAATGTAAAATATATTCGTTTTTCGATAATTTTCAGAGATCAACATATATAGATTTCATTCGTGCTTGATTGGTCTTTTGCAAGTAGGAATGCCGAATGTGTTGCAGAAAGGAACTTTTTATTTTCTATCTCTCTGTTTGAAATCTACATTAGGCTTTACATATATTGAGACGACCCTTTGAAATAGAATCTGTACTCTTTGTAAGAGATTTTTATAAGTCTGAAAAGCGTTATTAATGTCGTCGCATATCACCTGATTTTCATATTAAATTAAGTGACATTTCAAACTTAAATTCCTAAACATCGTGCCTTATTTGTTATTTTTACAGTGACACTTCCGAACACTTTGAAAATCTGGATTAACGAATTGTTTCGTCGTCTCTCTTTGTAATACAATTTGCTAATCAGTAGTATGTAAATTTATCAAAGTTTATAATGTACTATATATATATATAAATAACGAAATGCAACGAACAAGTATACCCGTATTTTTAAAATTAACCAGACTTGCTTCAATGCACACAATCTTTCCATCACCACTGCCGACATCTCCCGCAGATAATCCAGGAACGACCCAGGTGGACTGCTCATTGGCGGTCACCTGACAGCAAGCTCTCTGAGAGTATTAAAAAAGAAACGCCCTGATCGCGGATTAATAAATCAGCAAAATGGACCGTTTGTTCTCGATTTTAATTGCCGAATCCAGAACGCAAATTTACGGATTAATGAAGAAAAGATGCATCGCGGAAATCCCTTTTGGATTAACTAGGATTCATTTTCCAAAGATGAAAAGAACTGGATAGGTTTTATATGCTTGATTTTCAGCAGTTTTACATACTTCGTTAATTAGTTATCTCGTTTGAAATTGATGCCCGTCAGTTTTAAATCGTTAAAGGATGAAACCTAACTGACTAGCGGAATAATAATTAGAGAAGAATATAAAAATTACCGATAAAACTCAAATTATAAGGAAAGCACGATGTACGTTTGTAGATGTGGTTCAAATCAATTACGGCTGTGTCTGTATTGCATTTCATCCCTCTCATATGAAATGAAATCCTCTGGTAATTTAAGTTGGACAATAACAGTGCACGAAAACATAATGCAGAAATGGATGATGGAGAGGAAATAATATACTGTACATATATTCTATTTACCATTCAACAAAACATTTCCAGGACTAGAGCTAAGTTACAAAACATAAAGAAACCTCAAACTCAGAGAGAAAGAGAAAGAGAGAAAGAGAGAGAGAGAGAGAGAGAGAAGAGAGAGCGGGAAACTCCGAAGGCGCGCATGGAGTACATTAAATCTATTGTACATGCCACGCGCAATACCGATATGGAATTCATTAGGCCAACTCGGAGAAGGATTCTATAGAATGGGGAAGTAGGTCTAAGCGTGTTGTTTGATTAAAAATATCAGTATATCTGGTGGAAAAGTCGCATAAATCAATTCTAAGGCCGCTAATCCGCCGCTATCAAAAAGAAATAGACGGCCCGACACGGAACGATACGAACGATAGTGTGGCATCATATGAAAAGTCTCAATTCATTGCCGTTTTGGGCACTAAGTAGTTAGTGTATAGTAATTTGGTGGAATTTTCCCGGAAGAATAAACATTATTTGCATAGCAGGGTACAGTTCATTTAAAGTTTACTAGCTTTAAATGTTTGACACATTTGCGTACTCCAGAAGCAGGACAGTTTGCGTTTAGCCAAACCGGACGATAACCTCTCAAGGAACCAACAGACACTTCAGACCCAGATAAGGATTGGTCATTGGAAACTCATCCATCAACTCCTATCTCCACCGCATCAAAGCCATCAACACTCCGAACTGTGACTACTATGACACCGAGGGAACCCCCGAGCACCTGATCGTTTTCTGCCCATAGTGGACGGAATTACGTATTGCATGCTTTGGGAGGACACTCATTGAGCCGGAGGTCCTGGGAGCGAGCCAACTTGCCGCAGTGATCTTCCGAGAAAAGATCAAGTCCCGCAAGCTTTGCTTGAGGGCCTCGCAGGCATAACGCCTGGCAGCAAGTTAGAAGATGACTATACTATCGGCATACCTGGATAGCTGTATTCCTGTTCGCGTGCACGAGAACTTCTAATTTCAACTGCAAATTGTATCTGTCATTAACACGTCATTTTTGTTCAAATTAAGAGCAATTTAAAATGTTTGAGAACTTATTATAAATCATTTTGTTACATTGGGTTGGGGTATTGCTAAGCGATAAATCCTAAGACGCAACAAATATTATTAAAACAGAAGAAAAAATCAATAATTATTTCTATTTAACGTTGACGTGAACTAAGTTAAAGTAAGACTCATTTGGAGTTAAAAGCACGTAGCACCATCACTTGGAAATGTCAGATATGAGATAGTCACTACTTTCTAATTTACAACGTCAAACCTACGAGTGCAATGGCATAATATTATTATTTGTAATATGCGTAATATTTGATTTCCGAGTTTTTAGATAAGTAAACAACCATATATTTAAAATGATAAATATTGCAGCATGTTAATCTTTTTATGATACTAATAATACCCCGGACCTTATAAGGTACATACAATATGTATAGAGGAGAGCGTAATAGTAGCTTTTGAGTTCTCGCTTTGAAGAATGGTACTGAAAGTGGGTTGGAGGACGAGACGAACAAAGGAATAGATGAGGACAACAATTGAGGTAACGGACGAAGAGGAATGCTAGAGGAAGTGAAGAAGAGGAAATGCAATATGTGACCACTGGAAATAGTAGGTGACAGTTGGCAGCTTATTGTTGGGAACAATAGAGTGAGAAATAGGAATGGATAAACAACAACATCATTCATAATTTGGAGAAGAGAACTGCAGTCGGCACAGAGGGGGGCTGTTCCGGAAAGGAATGTGAAGGGAGCTACTCTGGGCTATGAAATACTATGGTGTAGTCAAATTACCTTTGTCGACATCGATATTATACCAATTTACTTCTATGCTATCAGTATAATGGATATTGTATATAAAACATAATAATCTAAAGTTTTATCCATTTAATTTTTGCGTCGATGTGAAAGTCAGTAAGTAATGTATGAAATTTTACCATGTATTTAATCTCTAAACAATAATAGTAGACGTTTTTCTATATGAACCAGTGTTTGTTCTGCCCCTGAGGAATCGGGAAGTTTCCTCAGTCAAGCCCGGCGCAGAATAACGCTAAAGCTTTCGTGCTCCCATCTCTCTATTTGTGCCCGTGTTTACATGACCATTAAGAATGAATTATTTACTGATTAAAACTTGACGTCGATTTATTTTTGAGTTATTTTTCTTCGTGAATAAATTTAACTTTTGCCCCCCCCCCCCCCAGACGACAGGTAAAGTTTATTTTAGCAGACAAACCGATTTAAATTATTCAAAATGGATTTAGACAAATGAAAAGAGATAGGAATGATGGTGTACTCACTAGTGCAAAATGTTTTTCTAGAGAGTAAACTTTATGAAAAGCTTGATGATATTCGGAAAAGATTACAAAGTTCTCGAGGCATATGTATAGTATATCTACAGTAGATAGAGACCGACTCAACCAACACGGCAATTTCGCTTTGCTTTCAGTTTATAAATTAACTTAATCATTCAATTATTATGTCTGTACAGTATGTATATACAGTGATATTTGATCATCTTTATCAATAAATTGTTTAAAAATACTACAAAAGTAAACCCATAATAGCAACTCATCGCAAAGTATAATTTCAATCGCACGTTTTTGACAAAATCTTTTGTTATCATTGATATGTAATATTCAAATTAAATGCATTATTATTACTTTTGACTGTTTGTTTAATTGTGGTTTGCATTTTGATAAATTTGAAGTTTAATATCCAAAGATTTTAAACAATTATCATTCGATTTAAAGAAAAATATATTTTCAGAGAAACACGCGAGTTCATCCAGATGTTTTTATTATCAGTTCGTGCTGCATCTTCGTTGGAAACCTTGTCTACTCGTCTAATATAGGAACCACATCTTTACCACCTGCAATTGGGCTGTTGGTAACTCTCAAAGACATACAGAAAGAACTACAGTAGGCTGGGCAGGCGTGCGGTGAACGCGAAGAAGAAGAAGTAGGTACACAGTGCAGTAATCGTAACTACGGTAAGTTTTAATTGGCAACAGTTTGATCTGAAAAACCTCTTATACCAAATAGCAATTTGATTTCGTGGTCCTATTTTGTATCTACTTCACCATGGTATACCTAAGAAAGCAAACATATTTATTTGTTCCAGCGTTTCGCCTTTTTTGAAAACAAAAGAATCTTTCTCTGCATAAGACCACCGCCTCCTTTTGCTATTTTCTATGTCCACGTCCACTAAACTTCGTATCCCATGCTCCGTCATTAGCGCCGTATAATACGAATGTCGTATGTTGTGCATACAGTATGTTAGGTACCTTTCGAACTCAAATTCCGCCATCTCTTGTACAGTGAGAACAAATCAGGTGGGATAATGCAGCCTTGTCTCACACTCCATTGCATCTCGACATTTATCCGATCGATAGCTTTTGGCCGTCCAGATCTATATAAAAAGCAGCGGCTCTTGAAAAGGCTGACCTCTGTGCTTTCTTTCCCTTTACGGTAAATTAAATGTAATTTGTCGTTGACTCATTTATGTAAATGCTGCAACCTTTCTAATTTTAATTCCAAAGCTTTCTGGTGAATGTACGCTATTTTCATTATTATTACATCTAACATGCAAACGATATTGTTGCGTCAGTATCATCTACATACTGTATTCTCATTTTGTTTAATGTCAGTTTATGCTATTTTAATAAAAAAAATCTGACGAACAATTAAAATGTTATATCGAATATGACTCCATAGTGATCATCTTTGTAAAAGTATTTTCTTTTCCAATATATTTCAGGGGAAGGGTGTTTATTTTTTCTCTCTATCATACCATAGTCTAAAATGGATGTTTTAGTCTCCGTGGTTGGAGTTGGTCAATAAGAAAATCCCTTTCCGGTCAAACACTTCCATCAAGTAGAAATATTCTAATCGAAATTTCGTGTCGCGCTCGTATAGTTATGTTGTTCATATAGTTGATAAATCTCAACCGGGAGTATATGGGGTCTGAATTGTTTAAAATTTAATAAACACACATTTTTGTCAATCATAAAATACGTATGCTTTATGTAACCTTGTGGTCCACATTCAATGATTAAATGTCAGTAAAAACTGCAATAATTAACTATTGGAAGTACAGTATATTGCTTAGTAGGTCTGTCTGTGGATTGTGCCTTATTATGCTAACATAATTTGATCTAGAAAAAGAAAAATTGCGTAGTAAACCTCAAAAACATCACCCATGGTTCCATGTTTAATTCTTTGTTCTAAAGTTGATGATGGATGGCTTATTAATAATGAGCCAATAGACGTAACGAGCAGCAAGCACAAAATAATTCTAGTAATAAGTACGTTTTCACAAATAATTGTTTTTCTTAATAGTTTAAACCATGCTATACTTTAAGTAATGTTAGTTGAAATTATTTTATAAAGAATATGTATTAGAAAGGGTCTATGTCTTATTCTTATTCTTCAGCTAGGATTCCATGCTGTAAAATTCTTCTAAAATTGATAATGAGCTTATTGATGAACGAAGGGGAAAAATTTATTAATGCTCTTCTATATTCCTCTTTTCACATGGTCAGTTTTATGTTATAGTTAATGACAGATATAAACCATTCATTATATATTATAATATATGATCATTTGAGGTTTATATTTTCTTAAGGAACACAGAAATTATTATTTAAACCTTAAACATAATTAGAAAATTTAAAACTTCAATCTAATTTTATGTTCTTATCTATAAAACCTCTTTAGGAAAATATAAACCTACATAAAGGTTTGGAACTCCATAATCATATATTATGTAACTCAGGGAAACGTTTTGTTTTGACGGGAAAAATGAAATTAGGAATAGTTATTTAATTGGTAAAAATAATGGGCATATTTACGCTAATGTTCAACATTTCCCTATACTGTATTGTTTAGATAATCAGCTCCTAAATCTGTAAATAATCAAATTGATTTCCTAAATCTCCAACAAACTCTGCGATGGTTTTAGGCATATTTATCATATAGGGGCAAATCCGCCGTACGTACTACGGCTATTATTGCTATTTTTCTATTCAACTCATTAATTCACTTTCTCTGAGTATAGTTGTTGGTAGAAACGTTGGAAATTCGCTTAAATGCAACGGTTTACATTGCACTCTACATATTCGTATATGTCGTGTTCATCTATGCTCTGCAAAAAACCGTATAATTAAATGACCTTATAGGAATTCGTAGAAAGTAAACACAGACATCACTAATCCATCCAGGGATACAGGGATAACCTATAGTGGAGATGTCAGAAGGTTCTCCATATCTGACTCGATCGATCATGGAGATAAAAAACGTCTTTTGGCTTGACTGAAAGTTTAACTTCTAATAGAAAGTGAGATAAGCAAAAACTGTGACCTAAAGCAGGTAGGATAATGGAAGAAGGCTTTCATGCGGCACTTTAGGTGAAAAGGGTTATAGGAGAATAGGGAGAGATGAATAAAAAATAGCGAGCCAAGACGGATCATTGTATAACGAAACATCTGAAAGGAACAATAAATCAAGCAGATAGGGACACTTTCAAGGGCACAAATGTTCTCGGTATAAATAGTCAGCACCATATGCAGTAAAGGGTTTTATTCGACGATCTGATGTTACAATTACATCACTATTCGTGCACAATTCCACAAGGAATCAAATTGTTCAGTAATCTTTGGGTTCGGCACCAAACAAAAAAAACGGCCGCAAGAAAACTGGGATATCATAAAAAATTACAAAAAATGTTTCTAGGTATTCTATGTCTTTTTGGTGTGAGAACGCATCTCTATTAAAATGTCTGTCTGTCTGTCTGTATTGTATGCCACCGTTCTGTTCGAAATAGATCAGGCAATCGATAATATTGATTTTCTAACATTGTATAATATAAAACATAGAGTTTCTTATAAAATTACGGTGCCCATTGAAAGTTTAGTTTACAATAAACTGTTAAACTGTCAATTTACAATAGTTAAAATTTATCTATTATTCACTATATTTTTGCTAGCGTCGAAATATTTTGACTAACCAAGCGGTCATATTAGTGAAGACTTCCAAATTTAATTTACGGTCGGATTTATAAACTTAGTATGGAACAATTAAAGCATTCTAGCATCACTATAAGAGGGTCTGTCGGTCTGCCGGGAGGATGTGAAGGAAACGAAGAGGACGCACCAGTGAACTTACCGGTCCTTGTTAAATATTACAGATAAGATTAATTGTTGTTCAGTACAAGTCAAATAACGTAAATTAACGAAATCAAATTCTAACTTAATCTCCAATGCAACAATGTCTATGTTTTACAACTAGGAAATATCAGTATACCATAGGAGTTCGACTCATCAGAGGAGCTACTGTAAATCCTAAATAGGCGTTGCTGATTCAACCAGTGCCAGTTTCGACTGTGGAAGAAGGGAAAAGTATTTGAAGCGAGGAAATGAGTAAGATATGGTGGTTACTGAAAATATTGGTCAACGTGGTGATCACCAGCAAACCTAAGTCCGGGGTTAACTTTTGCAAAAATGTGTTTAAAACAGTGAAGAACTTCGCAAAGCACTTGATGATGGAACTGCGCCAAATGAGTTCTGAGATGGGCCGCAAAGAAGATGATGGTACACTGTTCTCATTTGAAAAAAACAATCTTTTTTAATTAGCCTCATCAGTTGTAGGGAGGCATGTAAACAGGGAAACATTTTTTCGAGCTGAACAGATTGTTAAGAATCACCTGCACTATTCCCATAACATCTGCAGAAGCCGAGCGAACTTTCAGCAAGATGAAATTGGTGAAGACGCTTAACGCAGGCCAAATACTGTAATCTTCGTCTTTCTATTCTCTGCTTTCTGCACAGTCCACAGTGGAAGGCAAAAAAGCTGGATTTGGACAGTGTTATTGATAGGCTTTTGTCAGAAGATTTCCACAAAAAAATAATTTTATTCGTGTAGTGAAATTCTTGTAATAAAAAATAATTTATATTTCTGTTATAAATTGTAACACTGTTTTTTTCTTAATTTGGATGAGGAATAAAACAGTTTTGTTGGTTGACAGGTCTGGCGCCAACAGTGGATTCAGCCTTGACAGCGGCTGGCTATTATATCCAGAGGGAATGCTGTGCAAATGCTGATAAAACAAATATTATGAACCAATTTGGGAAAATCCTTCCTGCTTATTGGTTTCCAGCGTTTGTACTTCAATTAAATTGCACCTCTCATTGTTCCCATCCAATTCGACTAAAACCATTCTGAAACTGGGCAAGTAGTTTTACACAGGTCTGTGCTCTGTGTTTGATAGAGAGAGAGAGAGAGAGAGACCACAAGCTGATCTACGCATCTACATATCTACCAGATCATTAGAGGATAAATACAATTGCTCCCCTGATACTGTTACAGGCTTCTCGCTGCTATACTATACACTTGGGTGGCAGTTGTGGACAAGCAGGAAACTGTAGTACTACCTCTGTATGAAGTGAGTTCCTGGTGGCGGGCCCGGTCCCAAAGAGCGGGGGGAGGGGGGGAGATAATAGAGAAAGTTTTGCGCCACCCGATGTCAACTAAACTATATAGCTGGATGCTGACGACTTCGCCTTCACCCCCAATCCATTTTAATAGTTTCATTTTGAGTCAGAATTGCAAATCAACTCTATGTGACAGCCGCTTTTCTCTCAAAGCTATCAAGCGAAATGGGATTTGTGTTTGCAGTCAATGACTCTGGGACTAGAAGGACATGGTCACATACTCTGGAAGCAGAAAAACCCCCAGAAAAAAACGATCTAGTGCATATAGGGTAGACTCCACTCTACATATATATTTATCTCTATCTATCTGAATATCCAAAAGGGGATAAACGGGTCAGGCTATATTTCCAAAAATTAACTCCAACTATTCCATTCTCCGCTTCCCAATTTGCTCACCACAAACCAACGAAGGAACAAAGCTTGCCAGGGGGATTGGCGACTCTCAATTTGAATTTAATGCAAATTTCAAAATTGGCCCGCGATCCTCAGGGAGACGCGCTTAGGCGATAGTTTTTCTGGATGGATGGCTGGCGTTCTTATCCCACCCTTGTTTATAAGATGGAAGTTTGAATATTTCCACTAAGGCGCGAGCGACCCCAGCAGAACATATAGCGAAACAGAGTCAGGTTTTTGCCGAGTAGGAGTCACAGTCTCACGTTTGACTAATATTATTTACGCATTGCGTGAATAAATTTAAGCCCAGAGTTGATCTGCCATATGTGGAACTCAGATCGCCGACTATCGGACAACAATATTTACTAGATAAACTCCCCCAATACATCACTCGCTGACCTGCGATTGCGGCAGATTCGCTGTCAAGATACACAGAAGTGACCATAAACGCTCACATCACACCACACCGCGCGGTTTCCAAAGAACCAAGAGTTTTGTTGAATGTTCGCAGAGCGGCTATTGTATATGACATAAGATATAGAATATTAAGAGAGTCAAAGGTTGGCCCGTCCTCATTTTCAAGAGTGTAGCCTATATTTCAAAAACAAGTCATTGGTCATTTGCCATCTTATATTCTAGAAAATATGCATAATACAAGGGCTTCAAATAGTTCTCGGACTCACAGTCAAAGCAAAACTATGCCGATAAATGTACTAATTTATGCATTTGTATCAACAATAGATATCTCTCTAAGATATTTCTGAACATTTCAGCCACTGTCTGCAAAATCTATACTGTGCAAAAAGATGCTGTGGCCAGGTTAGTTGAAGAAACTACACGAATAATTGTTTTGAGTAATTTATATTGTTGTTTATGGAATGGGATGGGATCAGGATGCACCCCCTCCAGAGGAGCCGAAGCTGCCTCAGATACAAATAGGCCACCGCCCCAAACGCGCGCAGTCGCGGGCCTAGGTGAGCAGGGCGCACCTGAAGCCAGTGCTCCAGGGTCGATGCTCATTCTCTCCCCAGTGGGCACCAATGGTATACTATCAATGCGAAAATTACTCGCAGTCAGTGATTTCAAAGTTTTATCGTGGGTTTTGTTGTCGTTACCATTGAAAGGATAGTCTCGACATTCTGGTCTAACGCGCCGGGTGCTCACTATCTGCGGTGATATTGGACTCCGAGGTCAGAGGACGTTCTATGTCTGTGTAGGTGTGTGTAGGTCCGCAGGGTATCTCTATACATGATCTTTCTTTTCCTCGAGAGAGCACCTCGGGCATGTTCCATTGCTTCTTGTAATATGCTGACCTTGTCACATGATTGCTTCTTAATTGGGCAGCTACTACCTCTTCTCGCCTCCCATTCACCTCACTTCGCTTAATCCCTCCTTGGTGCACGTTCTTCAGTCTTCATTTCACGTTCCATTTCTTGTTACATTCCTTTCAATTTTCGTCTTCGAATCTCTCCATTCAATCATCTCTTGTTTCGTTTTCTTCTTTCTCTGTCATCTCGTTTCCCACTGTCCCACAATGTCCAGGATTAGTTGTATCATGATTTCTGTATCATGTGCGTATGTTCTGAGTTTTCTGGGCACCTTTGCCGCTAATCCATCTGCAGATTGTCGCCTTGCTATCAGTACTTTGTTGACGTTGCTCTCTGTTATCCAATCGGCCTCGGCGGTTTCTAGTGCTAGTAATTCTGCTGTATATGAGTTGATAGTCTCGGGTCACCAGTCATGGTCCTTTCTCCCGCAGATCCATCGGTGAAGATTTTTACTTGGATCTCATTTCTTACTGATATGGTTCTTTTGGTCGATTCCTTTCTTCTGACTGTCTCTTCCACATTTCCGCTGCAGTCTAGGATACGATTCCCGACCTTAAAATACATTATTACTATAACTGTTCATTTAAATGTGTTTAGTTATATGGGCGATCGAACAGACTCAGATGGCGATTGATTAATTATCTTTCACATTGTCAGTCAATATTGAACCTCCATGCAGCCCACTCCCTGCAACAGTTTCCACATTCTGAAACGATTAATGACAACTAAAACACACCGATGTTTGCCAAATTGGTGCAATAATCTACCAAATAATATCATTTAAGTGCTCGTCTGATGTGTTTACGACTGGTTGTAAAATCATTTTCACTCCGTTTAATTTGTTGGTGCTATTTGCCCAAATGACTCAACCCGAAATGGTGCAGTTTCCAGCACAGATAAAGAGAGCAAGTTTTCAAAGTTGGCGACTTAAAGAGAGTAGTAGGGTATGAGAATCTGGATTAGCCTAAACAATATGAATTTATATATGAAATGAATAACTAATTGATTGCAGTGAAAAAGCAAATATCAGACGAAAAAAGGATATGCAGATGTGTGAGATGAAATATTAAAATTGATTGGATATAGTCTACCTAAATACTGTACTTGTACACTAGATGGGATGACCAAAAGAGGGTGTCCCAAAAGTAACTTTTCAATCATTTGTGCCATCTCCATTCTGGAGGTTGACGACTATGGTCCGCCAAAACTGTCTATTCTTTGCAAGTTGTGTGCACTCCGTCAAAGGTCTACCCGTTCATTCTTGAATATTGTCTGTCCACTTGATCTGCTGTCTCCCTCGTGCGCGTGTTCCCTCAACAAGCCCTTCTAGTGTGTCCTTTTGCATTGTTGAGTGTCTAACAACGTGTCCAAAGTAGATGGTCTTCTTTCTCTTAATCTCATCCATTAATTCTCGTTTTCTTCCCAGTCTTTCCAAGACATCCACATCCCTAATCTTATCCTTCCAAGATATCTTTCCGATTCGCCTCAAGGTACACATTTCAAACGCCATTAAGTCATTTTCCATTGCTTTGTTAATTGTCCCCGTTTCCACTCCATACAATCCTCCAAATAGATATACAATTGATATTGATTTATCTAAAATTGAAACTGCCCATTTTTATTTGTATAGAAGACGGAAAGTTTTTCCTTTTGCCCCGGTTTTACTATGGTTTAAAGTGGATAAACTTGTGATTACCGAAATTGTTGTTAATGTTACATATCGCTGTATTGCAGAATTGTACATTGCATAACTTCTGCAGCACCGTCTCTCCCCGAAATTGTCATAAAGACATATGACAATGTTTAATTTGCACACATCCCAAAGAAACATTATTATTGGTCCGACAATGCTCGGGCACCCGATAAATAAAATGCATAAGGAATAAGTTGAGTGACCTGCATTTTGGCAAAATATTGAAACATCTGGTGTAAATATATATATATATATATATAGATAGATAGATAGATAGATGAAAAATGACTAATTATTTTTTTCTGTTTGACCGATATCTTTGAAATTACGTCACAATAGGTCAGATCAAAGTAACGTCCAATCACCGAGTGCATAGTGACTAATAACCAAATTTTGATAAACGATCAATATAAAATAATACGCTAAACTACAGAGAACATCTATAACTTTGGATTCCATGGAAAATGCAGTTATAAAAATGTGTAAAAGATAATATTTGAGCCTAGAAAAGTTTCTTAAATATGGTAAGTATGCTACTCGTTATTTCGTATACTTATCCTATCGATAATCATTGAAATGAACATTTAATGTTCTTATACAGACAGGGTGGCCCAAAAGTCCCGCATCAAGAATTGCTGCAGAATGCCATGCTTTTTTACCTGATTTTGTGAGGAGCATCCTCGGGAATTTGGCTACACGCCTCCAATTGTGCTATGATAACCGTTGATTTCTTTTTGAGAATATATTATGAATTTTATATACTTTGATTCATTTTTATAATAGTCACTCATTGATGCGGGACTTTTGAACAACCCTATAGATAAATATAAGGAGCATTCTATTTGTTTGGAGCAGGTCTAATCGGTAAGAGTTTTGGCTGCTGTCATTATCCAGCCATATGGTAGCATAAATTCTAAAAGAAAACAGTTAGATAAAAATTCAATCGATTTTCAACTGAGGTTTTACACAAATGAATCAAGCAATGCTGTCGAGCGTTTATCTGGGAGGAGACTATAAGACTTCACAGACCTGATTCTATATATCCATATACTGTACACTTCCATAGCCAAGAGATTTTCGTTTATAAAAAAACAAAAATAATTTGCTATAGAAACAAGGACAAATTATATTAATGAATTAGTCTAAATATCTGGCATATAATCACCAATTTGATTAGGGTAATTTTTATTTGCTTGGACAAGTTATTTTAATAAACGGTACATGTTGGAACTAGCATTACGTGTATATTTTGTTACATCTCACAACTGCCAATCTGAATAGGCCTATAGTACTGCAAGATTCTCTCGGTCAGGACTCTAATGAATTGATATTTTTAATTTTAACATACTGTGCATGTGTATAGGGCCTTACATTATTTTCCATTAAATCAATCACTGGGTAGTGTCAGATAGCACATAGTACGACGATATGGATAATTTGCAATAATTCGTGCGATAAACTGGCACAAAAATGATATAATAAAAGGAGACTGACTCACCTTATCCGGTGTGAATATTGAACTGGAAGTCTGTTGTCACGCGAGTCCAATTCCCGTCGTCTCTGAGTTGTGTGCGATATTTTAGAGTCGAAGAACTGACCGAACCGGAACAGAGAGGATATACAGATAAGGGGATGGTGCTGTCAATGTTGGAGTTTCGTAACAGAGAGAGAAAAAAAAAAAGTTATTCCCCTTTTGGTGAGGTGACACTCACGCCGTGTCGAACTTGCAGCACATCGTCTATACAACACACGCGTCCTAGACTGCCTGGGAGAAAAATGCGGCGTGGATAGGATGGATGGATGGATAATCTTAATGTCTGCGCAATTGGTCGGTGGTGGTGCTTGTATGTACGTGCCGACGAGGATTAGAACTGCTAGCTGAGTAGTCGTCCGTGTCGTAAAGACATGCGAGATTACTACGATATAGGTACTGTTGCTTGCCTTCCAGCCAGTCAGTCACTCAGTGCTATATGGGAGTAGCGGGCGTACATGTTGTCAGTGTTAGCACACCGTGTATCATCAGGCAGAAGCGGCACGGGATGGTATGGTTGGTGTATGTAGAACAGCAAGTATCATACCGAATCGCAGAAACCCCCAGATAGGCAGCGCGTGCGATATATTTTCGTATTGGGAGTGTCGCCCGCTGTATGTGTGGATAAATGCCTGCCGAGATGCCGGCTACACACGCTCTCACTCTCGCATCGTAGAAGTAGTAGGAAATTGCAGCATCAATTTGTGCGGCCAGCACTGGTTTCAGTTCGCTCGTTTGTTGGTTGGCTGCTGGTTGGGAATTCCCTCGAGGAGGAGGAGGCGGAGGAGGAGGTGGGGACACGTCTTTAAATGATTCGGGTTGATAATATAGTTAGAAAGAAGTCTAGGTCTGCCCGTCTGGTGTTTGCTGTTTTAACTGTCGTTGGTTCGCGCGCGTGCGGTGATCCTCTTCTCCCTTTTGCTCACATACAAACCAACCACATCGGAGGAAATACATCACGGTACGGTCCCCAACCCCCAGAGCATCACCTTTCCCTTCTTGACAAAGAACCGATCTGTTGGTGGTGGGAGTATAGATGACGTTATTGTGTACCACCTCCTCCCGATGGTCTACGTAGTGTACGACTACTATAACTAACTCTGCCAACTTTCTTTCAGAACTTGCGCGCCAGAGAGGGTTGGTTGTATTGATGGGGAGGAGAGGATAGAAGGAGACTGTGGGGACAACGCTATTCCAAACACCTCTCACGTTCTCTCTCTCGCTCCCTGATCTATACCAACGTCCGGTGATTGCCAGACCTCTAAAAAAAATAGTCAGACACCGTTTTGTCAAGCAGCTCCCCACACAAATTTCTATATGGAAGAGTGACCACAGAGCTACTTTTTGTCCGCAAACGTACTATATAAGCTGGCACCTCGTCTAGTACCTAGTAGTTTCCGATAAAAGGGACACACCAAATTCAACACAGGCGTCCGTCCGTTCAGGGAATAATTGCATGGTACGATGGTAGGTTGTAGAAGATCCCCCCCCACCAGCACCGACCATTCTCCCTCCTTCTGTCATGATTCTCCCCATATATGCCTGTCCCGCTTATAAATAAAGACGCATGAAACGCGCACACAGACTTGGGGCGGAGGGGAAGAAGGGAGGTTGCTCCAAAACTGAGGGACGCCTCAAATAAGTGTTTAAAATTGTAAAGGAATTTCCGCCAATTAGAGGAGGCATTTTTTTAATTTGAGCGAGTCTTCCGGTTTGCAGACCTCTATAGACTCTGGCAGGGGGAAAACTCGAGAGTACTTGGAGGTTGAGGAGGGGGTGGGGTGTAGCTGAAGTTTTTACCCCTCCTCGCTCACCTTCAATGGCACTATAATAACAGGTGCACGCGAGCTCACACCCTTTCATTTTCCTTCTTTTTTAAATCTCTGTGGAACACCGAAATAGATCAAATAAAATTTTCAACACAAAACAACAAACAAAATCTGAACCGAACATGTGTGCGGGGGCGGGTTAGTTAGACAGTGCGTGGAGTTGAGAGAGAACTAAGCCGGTTTCTTTCTCAACTAACAACACAGGAAAAATACAACACACAACTTGAAGAAACTCAAAATATCTTAAATTGGTAAATTTTAAATTGCTAAAATCCTTAATTCTATTAGCCAGCTCCGTGATTCTCAAAATAGATTTTATTTAAAATTCATCTTATGCATTTAAATTAATTGATGAATGTTGACACCTGTAATGTTTTCTGTGAAACAAAAACAGACTAAACATATCTGCAAATAATTGCCTATGGTCTCATCATATCTCACAAAACGACATAAGATTTACCTATATAACATTTTGAATTTTGAAGCGTTAGTTTACATGAAGATTAGATTATACTAACAGAAATTACTGGGAATTCTCAAGAATCCTGATTGAAGTTAATCCCAGGAGAGGAAGTTTGTTACAATGAGATTTCCCGTTATGATTTGCTCTACATTACAGATATTTTCGTCAAGTGTCAATGTTAATGATGTGCAATTTATTAAAAGGATACGAGGACGTGTTTGTGATCCTACTATACAGTGTAGAAATCTCCTGTTCATCTTTGATTTATCTGTGAATCTTCATCGTTCTTTATCCTTCAATTTGCCTGATAATTTTTATCATTCCTTGTCATTTAAAACAATTTCAAAGGAATACTAAATTACAAGTGCTGATAAATTAATCTTTTGAACCCTTTAACTTGCAAACCAACCACGAAAGAAGGACATAGCGGATATCTCACCAAAATAGATTAGGTACTGGTTAATTAAAGAGGACGCATGAATGTGTCTCAACATATACATAAAGCCAAATTGCCAACTCGTACCAACATGGACAAGCAGTACCTATGACATATCTATGTCTACACATATACAGCTAGAATGCCAACGTAGACAAGCAATACTTACGACGCATATCTCCATTCTTTCGTTCTCTCTCTCTTGAATCAATATCAGTTGTGGGTCATAGGTGTATCCATGTATCCACATCGGCACTCCACTCAAATCTAAATATACTAATTTGTCTTTCTTTGCTTTCACGGTGCCCTTGAAATCTTCTAAACATTTTGTGTGTCTAGCTCTCACACCCGTGTAGAAGCACCGAACTATACCGATGTCTGAACTAGCTTATCTCTATGTGTGGAACAATTTAACTCTGTATGAATTCCAGTGTTTGTTCAAGCTGACTATAAGGTGCTTGTCTGCAGTACAAAGTAGACATTCCAAGATATATTTATACCACCACCGATTCTCATATTTTTATTGATAATTGCCATTGTCATCAAGAAGAGAACAACCAAAATATATCGATATATCTCACAATGTTTAATATTTACATCTGGTATACTCGCAAATGGCATTATTTTGATAAATATTTTTTCCCAGAAATCGTTCAGATAGCTGCTATTGTTATTTGTTGGCCCTGCTTTCTCTGGATGGATGAAGGAATGTGAGGCAGGAATATTTTTGTTTTGTATGGATATATAACGTTTTTTCGAATTTAATTACATGTACAATAATTTTGCTCTTATTGATTACATATGTAATTTTTCAATTGACCATACTGAATTTAGTTATGTATACAGCAGCTCCGTGGAGACGTTTTCTTGTTCTGATGATGTATCTCGCGCGTTTGTTTATTTAGTGATGTCAAGCGGGGATACATCGAATAAATTTCCAATCTAATTCTATATAGGGCATTTTCCTTTATTCACATAGTTTAGCGTAAAATGTGGTGCAATTTATAGAATAGCACTTTTACTACTAAAGGTTTATTTCATTATAAGTATACTAGCTGTCTAAAGTTATGCGAGTATGACTTTGTCGAGTTTTAAAAATGGTTTGTTAAACAAATAAGAAACATAATCAATCAAACATCAAATGAACATGAAATTTGAATTTAAAGTTCTAAAGAGCAGATTTTACAGATCATACATAGTTCATGAGCAAATCAATATTTGCTGTGCCCCCCTCTCGCTAGGTTCACTGCTTGGCGTCGTCGGTGCATAGACATAACAAGACTGTTGATCTTCCATTTGGGAATTTATTGCCATGCTTGCTGTTAGCTGTATCGCTAACTGGACAGCGTTTTGGGGCCTTTGTGTGCATTGCCATGATCACGACCTTGATAAATCTATAGATATGTTCATCTGGATTTAAGTAGGGGTGTTCGCTGGATGGGGCAGCAAGGTGATGTTATTTTGTTATAACACGTCTTGCGTGACCTGTGCAGTGTGAGACTTTCCATTGTATATTTTACAAAATATCGTTTGACCTACGTTATAAAATGATAGCAAGTGGGCTCGCACGACTTGGTCCACGTACCGCTGAGAATTAACCCCTTTCTCTTGACCCCCGTCGTTACAATTGAAGACCACGGATCGAATTTGCTGCCCTTAGACTTTGGCCTCATATATCATAACGCTGTGTCCACCTTGGCGGTCCCTTTCCACAGCGCTGTGTAGTCTCCCTCCAAACACGGATGTTCCCGTTGTCAGAATCGACACAGACTCTGCATTCGCCCATGAAGAGGACGCCCGTCAAACCGTCTTTTCGCCAGTACAAGTCATTTTGAGCAAAGGTCAGCCTGGCGCATGTAATGTGAGTGTGAGTAATAATGCGTTTGAGAGGTTTGCTACAGTGTAGTCTCATTGTATGTTCGATGATCCAACGTCCATTGTTCCCTATACGGTGTTCCTGACTACCTCAGCTGTGGTTTCAAGAGAATTCAGTCAAAAGCTGCGAACGATGGCTCTTGGACGACCGCATCTTGGACGATCAGCAACGTTAGTAGTAGGAGTTTGGTTGGATCTAACTCACCTAAAAATAGATTTGATGACGCCACTGGGAATTACCTTAGCAACCATGGGAATTCCCCTAGTAACGAAAGTAGGAAAACCAATCAGAGCGTAGTACGTCATGAACTATGTCAAGGTCAAGGTCACAGCAAGGTCAGTCATGTGCTCTAGTCACATGATGTTCTCATGGTCACGGTTGTCATGACAACCACGTGATCTCAAGGTCACAGACGCCCTCTCCGTGGGAAAATTTTCAAAAATTGATAAATCATCGCCAAATCTTATCATCCAACATATCATTCTGATGGTACCAAGACGAATCGATTGGTACCATCATATCTGAAATCTGATCAGCGCTTATTGATTTTTTTCGATCTACTATAGTACGAAGTTTATTCAGAGTTAACGTGCTGTTTAATTGAAGTGCCGTACAGTAAATGACGGTTTCTTTCAGTTTAATAAAAGTGCCATATAGTAAATGACGGTTTCTTTAAGGAGACTCGGGGATATTCGAGCAGAGTGGAGGAGGAGGAGGTCAAAGACTATAGTGCCAAGCTTATTCAGTGTTAAGCAACCACCACAACACTAACCACTAATAAAACATCATCAGAACACTTTCTAACAACGCAACAACAGTCGATTCAGGAGTCCTGGCCTACCTTCAAAATGAAAATCTTTCGTCGGGTACTAAATTTATTACGTGTATGGACGTTTCGGGTATCTTTGTCAACTGCAACTAAAATTTGTTAGTTATTTCGTTTTATTCCTGTTTTATAATTCCCAGGGAGCATAATAGCTATTTTTGCAATTAGGGTGAAAAGTAGCGTGTTTTACAAATAATATCAAAAAGATGAGTAAACGGCTAAAATCAACAAAAAGAACAGGTTTTAAACACTGAAAAATCAGTTCTATTTTTATTTCACTCGTTATATAGACTATTCCAATTCCGAGGTCTTACATATTACACGAGACAGCAATATATGAAAAGTATCGGAATGACTCCATCAGCTACTGCAACAATTATTTTAATGGTCAAGGGATGGAAACAATCCTACTGAAGAAATCTTGTTAGTATATTTCCGATGGCGGGTGTTTTATCCCGCTTTAAGAAAACACGTTAAATTTTGAATATCGACGCGGGTTAAAACACGAGGTGCTTTACCCCGCCATGGAAAAATAGCTATGTTAGTAAATATGCGGCAGATAAAATGTTTTAATGCTCCCTAGGGAGTATAGACCAAAGACAGAAGGCTTTTATCTCCCGCAAATACAAATGGTCAACAGGCACAGTCAAATTTAGTTTGTCACATCCTCCGGTAACCGGCACTCGAGCAATGTCACTTGGAATGTGTTTCCATTACTCTATTCTTTCCCATTTGTTGTTCAGTAATCTTGCCTAAGGTTGACATGCGCCTTGAAGCGCCCTTTACAGTATATTGATCCTTTTCTAACATATTCATGTAAGTAGTACTGAGCCCGCGACGAGACAAAATCTAGAAAAAAATTAAATGTACGTATTTAGATGATTTCTTATAAATACTAAGACAAAATAATATTTCCTGCTGGTTAGGCTGACGTGCAATACAGAAATATTGAGGTTTGTTGGTAGTTTTCTTCATTACCACAGTAATTCGGATCTCACCATCTATTGTGAAATACCGAACATCCTTGCATTCCAGCACAGTTATTAACTCTGCGTTTCTATAAGAGCACATCGAAATCCAATAACCATAACACATTTATGGGACATCGAAAAATCACCAGAACAGAGAGTGTTCTTTCGACTATTTCTTCAGTAAGCTAGTAATAACAGAATCTTAATTTGGCCACTCGAGACAGTCCGTTGATTTTTCTTCTCTTCGACAACGCCAACACACATTACTGGCAAATAGTTGGCGGTGCACTATACTCCTCGTGAATGCTTTCTCAGGAATCTTCTTTTTCCTCACGATGCACGAAATGCACATACCTGGACCACCACCAGCTTTTGCATATGTCAATACATTCTATGTCGCATATAGCGTCTATCACTGTAGAGTTATAGCCATCATGTACCAAAATGAATAATCAAAAAGTGCAAATCAATAGTTATCTAAATGCAAAATTTAATTGCATACAGTTGTATGTGTCATAAAACCACATATTTCCCTTTTATAAAGCCTAGGCAAATAAAAAATTGCTGATATTCCGTTCTTATGGGCATAAAATACAAAAATAAAGACATTGACATACATTGAATAGCGGTATAAAATTCTCGAAGAACAGTTAAGGCCCTCTGTCTGCGGCCTTGCACCAAATTGTACTTCTCGAATTTTATATCCCGCTAATCGCAAACTCTTGTGCTGGAGAAGGTTGCTATGGGTGTCTTGGACTGAACATAGAACCCTGAACGCATGGACACTCAACCAGATTGGCCCAACGTCTTCCACTTACATCAATGATTTTGAAACAGAAACTGTCCTATTTTGGGCATGTTATGAGCGCTAACGGGTTAGCAAAGGTCGTGATGCTCGGTCTCTCTAATGGTTCCTCTAAGAAGACGAGGATGACCAAGAGACAGGCGGTTGGATGAGATAAAGTCAACAACGGGAAAATCTCTCAGTATCCTCCGTGACGTATCGGAAAACCGGCGGCAATGGAGAAGAATGATCATGGATGTCGCCAGAGATCGTCCGCGATCTGACGGGGCACGGTGACAAGGTGAATCGCGGTATGTAATATACTATTATTGAGTAATTACTAGGTTATATAACTGAATGCATAATTATTTGAAAGATCTGCCTACTGTACTTGCTAAATGAATAGTGAAAAGAGTTTTGACAAAATTTGAGAAAGTTGAAAACAGAAATTTCCAATTACTTTTAGTGTTATTTACAAATGTGCCCGTCTTGTTCTCTACGTGTCTTTAATGATTTATGTTATACATGTTTTCAATGGGCAATTACGTCTTTCCCGTTATTGTTACTACTAACTGCCATACCCGGCGTTGCCCGGGAGGAAAACAATCATGCTACTGTGTTGTCTTGTTGCTGAGTCCCCCGCATGCTTCTTGTACGATTTTCGCCCTGCAGGCTTTCAGGAACAAACTGTGTCCAGTGTGGATGCGATGTAATTCCGCTCTTTCCCGCGTGGATCACTTGCGTTCAATTTCTTTGTGTTCATGGCCAGGTGTCGGGATGGCGCTCTTTGACTTCATGCTATTCGCTACCATCGCTTAACATAACAACAAACAAATCAACTTAACAAAAAAACACAACCAATACATACTTCAACTGCCAGATTCCCTTTCGACATTCTGTAATATACTGATATTGCATTTCAGCAATTGTCTACTACAGAATTCAAACTCCCAGTTGTGCAGTATCGATTATTAGTAAAAGTATTTTTAAATTGTTTGACTGCAACTACTATATGGCGGCCGGGAAGGGTCACATGATGATATGTGGGATATCTCTCTACATATCCCACATATCCACATATGACATGGCCATAACTACTAGTATATATATAATTGATTTTGCATTGCCGGCTATTGCAGAATTCAAATTTCTACCCCTTGTCCTATAGGGCAACCCTGGGAACTCGGCCCAAGCCCAAACCAAGCCAGCAATCAAAACAAAACCTGGCGTATGTTACCCGCAGGGTTGAGGGGGTCACTCATGAACAATTTCTGGTCCGTGGGACCAACGGTTCAGCCGCCAAGCTCATTTCGGGCGGTGGGACAGACAGACAGATTTTCTGTTTTATATATATAGAAGTCGCTTTGTTCAAATGCTTGATGGTGATTATGTTGAATAAATATTCAAATCGTTCACTCTGTGAGCTTGGTTCTCCTATTTTTTACTTTTTATTAATACAATCTCAGCATGGAAAAGCAGAAACTTTTCAATAAATCCTATTTTAATTTTAGTTATATTTTTTTCTGGAAAGGTTTGAGCAAATAGTTTTCGACATTTGATCGCTTTAAGACTTAAGGTTTAGAAAGATCGGCGGACTCATCTGCTATAACTGAATCGCTGATGAATTGCAGAGTGGGAAAAAATCTGTTTCAGATGCACACCAACATTGTCCAACTGTGACAAGTCCTGTGTCAAAAGTTGACATAATCAAATAATATCGCACCGAGGAGCATTGAGGAGCACTTGCTCACGGATTGATAAAAATGATGATGATGATGATGATGAAAAAGTTGGTCTGTCTATATCTGCCTGTCAGTTTGATGCAGTTCATTGGATCAACATTTTGGCGTAAGCCAATCCGTTTTAGTTGACTCTTTTGATGGCTTTCTCTACCATTTCGGATATCATATTTTTTCTCTGAGAGACAGGATTAGTTTAGTAAACTATTCCGAACTATTTCGATATGATATGACTCGCCAATCTCCTCGAAACGAGAAGATTATCGCCTTCTGGTTACTGCTAATTCAACACTGTTGTCTCAGAGCTCTCTTTGACATTGGTAAGATGCCGTTTCTATTATCCGTTCACTATCTGGTATAATAGAACAGAACGCAACATCCAATGGGTTTTTATACATTATATATTTATTTATAAAATAATTGAAGTATCAACGGTGGCAATTTTCTTAATTAAATTAGTAGTTTGAAAACTGTTATGTTATAAATATTACATGGTTTTGGGGTCATTAAGAAAATAATATACCGAGGGCCGAAGTTCCAAGCAATTTCGGGGCGCCCGTTCCAGATAACATTATTGAAGTTAGAAAGGTTGTGTCAATCCCCAAGGGAACCAGAAATCGTGACAACTGGTCACTGAAATTATACCAGAAATGGCAAAATCAGCGGCCAATCACACCCGGAGATGCTAACGACATTTCTTTTCCAACAGGACCTGAATTAAAGTCAGCAAGGGGTGCTTTCTTGGATTACTGGCTGTCGAAATTTATCTTGGAAGTCAGAAAACAAGACGGCTCTCGATATCTTCGAAATACTTTAATATCCTTAGTAGCTGCGGCTTGAACGCATATTTGGCTCTAGTGAATTGATTCAAGAACGAAACTTTTGAAAACTTAAGAAGTATTCTCGATATTTCCTGCAATACTCAACGACAGCTGGAGAAGGCTGTGAAAAGAAACAAGCCGAAGTTAAAACACAAGTTAAAGAAGAAATGCTTCGGAATTGGACCAATGGTCAGCTGGGAAGGGAAACACCGGAACAGTTACTTAATACTCTCGTTTAACTAAACGGACTGCAAGTTGCTTTAAGAAGTGAAAAAGAACACCGTGACCTTTATCTGAATCAAATAAAGGTCATTCAACCCGATGAGAACTGCAACTATTACATCATTGAATACACGGGAACAATTTCAAAAACTAACAATGGGGGTTTTAAGCACAGATAAGTAGAGCCGAAGCGTGTGCGACACATTGATATCAATTCCATTGAAAATTCCCAGAGATCACATACCCTACTGCTCGAGAGATACGTTCGATTACGATCAGAACATCATAATACAAGCTATGTCTTTTACCTGACTCCGTTCAAGGGTAACCCGCCGGAAAGTCAACAATGGTTTAAAAACATGTCGGACACAATCTGTTACAGAATATCGTAAAAAATATGTGCCAATCTTGTGGCAATGTGGCATCATTGGTTGGAAGACCAATCATAGCCTTCGGGCTACGTGTGCCACGCGGTTGTATGAACGGGGTGTGGACGAAGCAGTTAATCATGGAACGAACTGGTCACCGGTCAGAGAAAGAAGTTCGTATGTATAAAAGAACACAACAAGTGTACCATCACAACACCAGCGTAGTTATATTGACAAAAAGTCCCTCTGAACGTATTCAAGTCTTTTATGCAGTCGAATAATGGTGGAAACACTTTTCAATTCCATTTCCATACTGGATGCAATGTTGTCATTCACAACAAGTCTAATAACAAAGAGTGATCATAACATTGTAAATTTACTGTGACTGTAGTTTACTTATTAATGACCATTTTGTCAATTTTGGTTTTCCCGTGGTTATCATGGTTTATCAAACACGATATTTGTGTTATTATTACAGTTATCTACCTATTGATTAAATTTGATTGGTTACATTGATTTTTTTGGAAAATAAAAACATCAAACTCAAAAGATGATGCTTCTATTTTAAAAAAATCATAAATATAGTAACACCCCGAAACAAGGGATATTTAACACTAATCATATATTTTTGTTATTTAAATTAAAAAGCGTTACTATCAAAGCGTTTGAATAAAATTTACCTTCAGCGAAAATTTCTAAAATTTTTGATTCCACAAAAGTGGTCTTCAAATTTGGTCGGGGGATGGACAGGTAGAATTTTGTTTGATTAAGTAGCAATGTGATGGATGTTTATTTCTATCCTCTAACTATTTTTATTGCGGGTAAATATAATCGACCTCTTGACTAAACTGTACCACTAAAACCGTATAGTTAACCGACCTGATATTCTATCGTAATCCTTTATCAGACTTGACTTCCTGGAAAACTTCTATTCATGACAGCGTTCTTTCCCCTATATGGTAAATATCTTTTTTACAACGATTGATATTATTTCGTATACTCAAATTCGTTTCGACTATTTCCCTCACCGATAATAGTGAGAAAAATTTTCCACTCACTCAATTTGAATGATAAATTTGATATTTGGAAACAAATATTGCCTAACTTGCTAAGAAAGTATTAAATGAGACATTATATCATTATATGCAGCGTTTTACCTATTAGAACATATCCAAAAATATTCGAACCCACGTCCACCAAGTGGACTGCGATCTGAACGCGGCGCCTTAGACCACTCGGCCATCCTGACTTGCAGGATAGATCAAATTTTGTGAAGTAATTACCTAATCGTTGGCTGT
>JAUYWV010178032.1:0-17635 GCA_032274565.1 Nematoplana nigrocapitula
TCGCTCTGTCGCCGCTTTTTTTCTCTGCTACAATTGGCTCTATCGACCGACCGTCCCCTCTCTATTGCATGACGTCAGCCTGTTTATTGATCGATTATTTGTTTTTCTGTCTTTGGGTTTCGCTCTCTAGGTGGCCGGTTACGAGATATTGAAAGTACACTATAACATCAGTGGCCGGCGGGAGACCTACATGAAATTGAATCCGGAAGTGACGATGTGCTCCATCGAATACAACAACAATTTTCAGCCAGTCAAATTCAAGTCGGCCAATACGGACACTCTGAAGCTGCAATATTCACGGTACGAGTGGAATTATAAGCTATTTGAGTTAAAATCCCTCATTCATGTCGAACGACGGAACTCCCGAGAAGCTAATTGAGGGTCTGAATAGGAAGCTCACGCCTCGTAGATGGTGTGCACAGCTGCCTGTTGAGGTTAGAGAGAGACAGAGTAGCAGCGTCACTGAGTACTTGCTTCAGGAGAGCGAAGTGTTTAAATTACCAAAAGGTTATAAATGTTTAGTAATATGTATTTTTTCATCAATGGCACAACTCTCCTTATAAAAAAAGGATTTAACAATTCTGTTCAGACTTTCCACGCAGTTTAACAATTATACAATAAATTTAGAACGTTTACGGCAATCATCTTTACATTTCAAATATGTATGCAACGTCTATACGGGGAACAAGCCTTGAACATTTGGGAGTTAGGAAAATGGTGAAGGTATTTTATGTACAGAACCTTTGAAAGATCCACATTTATCGCCATTCTTATTACTCGAGATAATTGTCAAAAGTTGTTCCTTTTGATCAGCATGCTGTTCCTGCAACAAAGATTTATTTGTTGACTTGCTCAATCACCCAGGTTCAGTCTCCTCTCGAAGATCACATGGGGCAATTCAGTGTATGGCGTGGTCTACGACCGGCACAACAGAACCAGTTCACTTTACTTCGACGGGGACAGGAAATACAACTACATTTACCAGACAAGCCACCCCTACCAGGTGAGACAGCAGTCTTCTTGTCCTGACAATGTGTTGGTTCGCTTTTCCCCTTCAAAAGCACGGCGCTATATTGCGTCTTGGGGGGGGGGGTGTTTTCTATATTTAAGAACCATAAGCCACTTATAGAAGAAAAGGTTCATTCTCGATCCCGTAGATGGTGTAGTTAGGATGACTGTGTTCCTGTATAGGTATGAAAAACGTCATAGTTTTACTTAAATAGGGTAAATAATACATGATTTCGAAGGTAAATAATACATGATTTCGAAGGTAAATAATACATGATTTCGAAGGTAAATAATTCATGATTTCGAAGGTAAATAATACATGATTTCGAAGGTAAATAATACATAATTTCGAAGGTAAATAATACATGATTTCGAAGGTAAATAATACATGATTTCGAAGTAACAAAATACAATATCAGGAAACAACCAGATTTTCAAGTAAAAAAATATTGTGATGATTCAGAAAGGAAAATACTTTATTTGGATCTAATCGGAGTCACCCCAAGGCTGGGCTAATGGGCTTAAAACCTGCCTAGTCACATATAAACCACAGTAGAAGTGACCTCTTGAAATGTAACCAATTTTACTTAAAAAATTCTGAGGTATACTACTCTCACATGTATTTATTAGTAGTAAAATAAAACCGTAGGATGTTTTTAAAATATCGCGTGTTTTTGCATGTTTTTATTATTTATTATTAATTATGCACTTTTAATGGTCCTATGTTACTCCCAGTGAAACGCCGGTGTTCATTTGAGACCCTTTGCATCCCTCTGCCATGTTCCGTTTACGAGTTATAAGCCTACATAAGGACATCGCGACAGATCACTGAAGATAGAGTTATAGATAATGGAGTCTAGGTATCCTACCTTTACTTTTAAGGAAATTGGTAGGTTCCACTTGTTAGGCCCATCATTTTACTGTACATGTAAATATATTTTAATTATTCTACTGTAGCAATTTGCATCGATTTTCAATATGGTATTGAAATTAGCTTTACTTAGCAGCGTATTTCTCCTGTTAAAGTTTACATAATATTTACATTTTATCTCATAGCTTGTTCTCGTGTCCTTAAATCCACTTATTCTTTCGCTTTTATCTTTGTGTTCCCTGTAGTGTCTTTCGTGTCCTTCAACTGTGTAATTCTCTTATGTTACTTTTTTCAACTTTGACTTCAACTCTTTAGACACTGCTGCTGTATTGTCTTCTTCTTTTTCTCATTTTCATATCGAATATTGCTGAAATATGATTCCTAATTTATAGTACATCGTATTTATTTTTAGAATGTAATGCCCATGGCGACTTGTGTTTTTTTGGGAATGAAAAAATTGCGATATTTCTCCCACTTGAGATACCAGATCGTCACGAAACTTTAACATCGTGATATTGTGAAACATTTACACATACAAACATTGAAATGACACACTGATTATTCACTCGTTTTCTGCAGCTAATCAGCGAATTGCCATATAGTTACGGACAGTTATTTCGCGCTTCCAGATACCTAGAGACATCAAACCATTTCGAGAAATAGAAGGTATTTGGTTTTGGTCATCTGTACTCATTTTGTGAACCAATGTGGCCAGGGTTACGAGAAATTCCCGTGTGTGTGATAATTATGTCATTTCGATAAAAAATATACCTAAATTTCGTGTTGTATACTGGGAAATTTAATGTGTATCAATTTTTAGTGCTATATTTATTAGTTTATAGCTTTTAATTTTCATAAATTTTGTGCTACGCACAATTAATTTATTTAGAGTTGTAATTATTTTATTGTTTCACACATGATGAAAATGTTGGGAAAGTTTAAAATGATTGCATCAATATACGTTTAACGAACCCACACCTAATTAAGCACAAGCCACTCTTAAGTGTTAAATGCACTATTGATCTATATACTACAAAATACACAGAGTATTGCTATATTATATTAGCAGAGACGTATCAACAAACACTTTCCTTTACAATTGTATTCAAATTTACAGTACTACAAATGGCTCGTGCACGTTCAGTATATCATACGATAATTGTTTAATCGAAAGTCGCTGTCCACCCTCGTGAGCTGTCTGAAATTTCCAGTCATTTGACACAATTTTACTTTGCCCTATATGCTACTTTAACTAGTTGGGAAAAGCCGTATACACGCTGCCTGTCTTTCCTGTGTTTGCGGTGCAGCCGGGGACAATCATCACACCTCTCGCCACCCGGTACACCCTGAAGCGGGACGCCCGCGACGACCTGAGTCATGTGATCACTCCGGAAGGTCAACAACTGTCATTCCTCCACGTGACCGGCTTCGGCCTGACCCGTCTGCTCTTCAAGCCGTGGCGGGAGCACCGCTTCTGGCAGTACGACTTCAGCCCCTCAGGCCTCCTCAACCGGTTCACCTATCCGAGCGGCTATCGCCGGGTGCACTATTTTCACTCGACAGCCGGCCGGATCCGGCAAATGATCGCCGGCCCGTTGCACGTCGAGTTTCACATGGACGATCGATGGCAGTTGGTCCGGCGAGTGTCCCTCATCGATCGCCAATCGGGGTTCAGTTTGGACACGCGGCATCGCTATGTGGGCCAGTTGATCACTTTCTCCAGATCGAAGCTGCGCTTGACCGGGGGCGGCGGTCCGAGCCGGCTGTTGTCGGTGACCTTCCGCTATGCGTATGATCGCGATTTCCGTCTCAAACAGATGGTGACCAAGGTGGGCGACGGCACCGAGCGACCCCAAGTGGTCCTGCTGGAGTACGACAGTATTCGGACAGGGCGGCTAAATGTGATGGGCCAATTCGTGGTGGTGGAGAGCCCACCCCATCTGTCCATATCCTATCCGCCGCTGCAGTTCCGCGCCGACCTGTTCACCGATCGTCAGGGGCGTCTGCGCGAGATGTCTCTCTTCAGCGTCACCTCGCAGATGACTTTGTTCAATGTGTCGCTGAGTTACGGGCCGGGTGGCAGGGTTCGTTCGATCCTCGTGAATCAGATGGGCAGTCCTCGACGGGTGGACTACAGCTACAATCCGAACAATTGGCTCGTCTCCGTGCGCGAGGGTAGCAACGTCTACCGCACGTTCGACTACTACAAAGATGGCCGCATTCGACGCGTCACTGACTCGGGGCAGCCCGCCGAGTCCTTCGAGTACGATAAGAGGCATCTGTTGCGCAGACGCAACGCCAGCGTTGGCTATGTGTTCGATAAGGATGGTTTCCTCACACAACGCCATCAATTGGGAGACTCCAACCCCGCGTCCTCCGGGGAGTTCTTTGAGTATAATAACCTGGGCCTGCTCGTCCATGCGGAGAGGAAGCGGAGCGAGGGTCCCGGAAGACCCCAGTACCGCGTCCAGTACTTCTACGACGCGTATTCGCGTCTGGTGGCTGTGCGGGATCTGTTGAAATCGGACGCGCTGGTCCAGTATTTCTACGGCGATCTCGCCCATCCGACACGCCTGACTCACATGTACGACCACGCACGGGAGAAGTTGGTCGTCTTCTTCTACGATATCCTCTTCGGCAACCTCTTCTCCCTGCAAATGAACGGCAAGTACTACTTCGTGATTGCCGACCATCAGCACAGCCCGCGGGCGGTTTACGACAGTGCCGGACGTCCCGTATGGCTTGCCGAGTACAGCGCCTCGGGGCAGAGACACCTGAGCACATCCACCATACAGTTGCCGATTGGCTACAGGGGCGGCCTGCACGACGCCTACACGGGCTTCGTCCTGATTGGCGGCCGGCATTATGACGCGGAGGGCTACCATTGGATCGCCCCGGATTGGCTGGGTCTCCTGGATCGAATGCGGCGATTGGTGCGGCGTCCTGAGGCGTTGCAGATGTACCATTGGTCAACGACTGCTGCTGACCACGACGATTTGGACCGCCTACCTCAACTGATCAATCCGCGGTTTTGGCTACGGCAGGAGGGCTATCATGTGACTCATCTGATGCCCCGGCTGGCGGGAGAGGGGATGCTGAACGGCATCACTGTGGGGTTGACCCCATTGCGCGACCCCTTGGCCCAGGTCAGTACGGAGTCGACTTACGATTGCCTGTTCCGCAAGGACAATGCGCACTTCGAGGAACTCAGTCTGGTCTCCCCGGCGGCCCTCACATCGAATCCGCGCCAGCCCCCGCTCGACGCTTGGCCCCCAATCTCCCGTCTGGGCCCAATGTTCGGATCCCGCGTCAGCCTCTTCACGGACCCCGAAGGCTATGTGTTGTTGAACACGTCGGAAGCCCGCGGCGATTCTGGGGTCAAGGCGGTGGCGCGGACCATATTTGCCGACCAGCCCGTGCGTCTCCTTGACCTTCACTTCGCCATTCACGACCGGGTGGTCCATTACTTCGTCCACGAGAAGCCGGACCGGTTGCGGGATCATCGCGATCTGCTGGGACTCGCCTCCTCCCGACCCTGGCGAGTCTTCGGCAGCAACCTCAACGTCTCGGTGTCGGGGAATGAAATCCAACTGCATCGGCCTCATCTCCAGTTCAACATTCTCTACGCTGATTGGTCGGTGGAGAGGGCCCGCCTAATAGCGGCGGCCACTCAGAGAGGCGCCCGCTTCGCCTGGCAGCGGGAGGTCGTCCTGGCCAAAACCGGGCGTCGATCGGCCTACCAATGGACGGCGGGGCAGAAGGACGAACTGATAGCACATGGTCACGTGACCGGATATCGGGCCGAGCCCGCTGTGGATTTGACCGCCTTTCCCTCGCTGGTCGATGACCCGCAGGCTTATCGATTTCGGCGAGACTGAATGGTCTCAGTCTCCCCCTTCGGTTTGTTGAATTCCAGGATATTTGTGCGAACTTTCAGTCTGAAATTTTAAGGACCAGTTAAAGTATGAAGAACCTTGTAAGAAGCGGCATTATTGGCCAGCCAAGCATTTAGTGAAAGGGAACAACAGTCTTGTCACGGATAAGGGAGATGTTTGATAATGTGGGCAACCTTGACCAATTGTGCATCTTGGCCACTGACCGTGACCTCTTTGATCTGGCAGTTCGCGATTCACATCAAGGACATTTTCTTAGCCAATAATGGCGCTTCTTACTTCCTCTATCAAATATATGCTTGTGCTATTTTATTTATTTAAACTTTTTGTACGTTGTCCTCAACGTTCTGTTCAGACTGAATGTTGAGCTCAGTTCAAAGTGCAGTGACACTGCGTTTGGTGACGACGCCCACAGGAAAGCGAACTGTGTGTGGCTTTTGTTGAATTCGGGCTAAATTCGAGCTATATATAGATTCTATTATTCAATTCGGGCTTTCAATTTGCTTTTATGTTTGACTCCGTTTTTTTTCTCTCGTTTGAACTGATTTGGACCGTCATGTACACATTTTCTACTCTCGCGATTATTGTAAGACTATTATCGATCGAGTAATTGTACTGCGTGTACCTAATGTATGTACCAAATGCGTACCAAGTACTTTTTTTGGGGGGGGAGGGGGTGCGGTTCGTGTACAGAGTTATTTATTACGTTTAATGTACTTTACTGTACTGCAACAATTTATTGCATTTGTACTGGCTTTATTTTTATCCTCGACTCCCCAGTTTTTATCTCGGTAATCCTGTTCTCCTCATCCTTTATCAGACGGATGACTTCACAAATCACGTTTATCGATCTATTCAATCGCTCTGTCAGTGTGTGTACAGAGAGGAATGTTGTTGTTTTTATTCAGTGTTTGTTGCGTCTGTTTGACTGTTTTTGTTGGGTTTTTTTTAGTGCGACAGCCATATTTGTCCACGGGCAACGAAGTTCTCGCCGCTTTCTTTTTTCTTTCTCTAAGTGTCTTTACGCATTGTTCTGTTTTTCAATTCTCTTTTTCTATATCCTACATACACCCATATACCGGGCAGACAGACCAGTTGAGTATGCTGCGACGGCTTGAATCGGAATTGTGTAGCTATATATTATAATCGATAATAATTAATTGATTCGCCTCGACATTTACTGTGTATATATTCTCGATGTACCTATTTCAATCTTCTAGACTTCCCTCGTTCTCTCTTTGTCACTCTCTCTCGATCGATCGATCATATGTACATCTCTTCTCAGCCTTATTCGTGCCAGAAACAGCGCGCGCACTTTACTGCGATGACTCTCGTTTGACGATTGTAAGATATTTAATGATGACATCAGCGCGACAATTTTATCGTGATAATAAATAAACACATTTATGTATACTACCAACACACGCTGGTTTTTATAAGGGCTATTTCTTATCGGGGCCCCGGACACTTGTAGACGACATACAACAGACGTCATGCTTTCATGTCGTCTAGAAGCTGCCTTCTTCTGCGTCATCTGGTCCTCTTTATACCCTTCATTTGACCTTCCAGTACCAGTTGAAGAAGGCACGAAGAAAGGTGAAAGTTCGGCAGTCATCACCCGAGGCACGCCGGTCAGCCTCGTTTATTACGTCATCTTACGAAACTGAGGTGACAGCTTTGATGTTGGCAGCGACATGGCTTGACAAGCATGATGCTGTGGGTAATGTACTGGTGTGCACAGTCAGTAAATCGGCCTTAGAAAAGTTGGAACACGGGGCCGTCGGTGTGAGCCTTGAGATGAGTGGTTTGGTTTGTGGTTTTGGTAGCGTTAGGTGCGGGCTCATTCTCCAGTGGGTCCCGGGTCACTGTGGCCTAAGGGGGAATGAGCTTGCCGATAGTGAAGCAAAGACTGCTGCTTCCGGGGACCCGGGTGGCTTTCGGAGAGGGGTGATAGCCCAATGTGTCGTACACACGAACCCTATCAGTGTATGGCGACTGCGTCATGAAGATTAAGCTCAACCGAAAGAATGAAGTCCTGCTGGCACAGCTTCGAGGAGGAGGGCACTGCATGAAACTGGCAGCCTACAGACGGATCGTGGACCTTTGTGCGCTAGGTGTTGCGAGGCTCCCGAAGAAATGGAGCATTGGCTACGAGAGTGCCCGGCGACCCTCCAACGACGGTTGGAGGTTTTTGGCACTGGGACCCCCGCCCCTGTCTGTGCTGGAGACGGACCCGACTAAGGCGAACGCGTGTGTGCGGAGGACTCTCCACTGACTCGCAGTGCGGCACCTAACACCAGCTTCAGCAGGATGTTGTGCCGAAGTGCTATACCCCATCCACATCTCTTCTGTCTCTCCCGGGTGCGGTATTGATGAGTGCGGAATATGCTCCAACCCTCCTCAGAACTTCCTCGTTTTCCACGCTGTCCCTCCAGTTTTATCTCTTCCATTCTGCTCCACATCTAAACAGCTTTCTTCAGAGTCCAGAAGAACACTCCACGCCAATATATTAACCAACCATGATCGTTCCGCGTTTTGTCTGGTGAAATCACCGTTGAAGCTCCTAAATCTCCAAATGCTACATTTTAGAAAAGTGTTATTTCCGAGGAAAGCATCAAAGTAATTAAAAAAGCAAGGTCGCCAATATAGACAACGACCGCTGTTCATAAGGAAACTAAAAAAAAGAATAACCAAGCTTATACCAAACCGAAACGCATGTAATGGTAATATCAGGAACAAAACATTAAAACTTAGGAAAACGATCACCGTTATTAGTTAGAGATGACTCATCTCCACCGCCTCGTGGATCGCCATCACTTTCTAGGAGCGAAAACCAGATCGGGTTGATCCACTCGGTACGTGTTTGGATATTAACTTGATTCTCCTTTTTATTTTCCGTAATGCCGATTCGTTACCTGTAACCATTATTGAAATATAGAATATGAGCACGGTCAGCTATACGCTAGCTTTCAGTGCTAGTTTAGCTGAGAGGCCGATTATGTATCCTCAATAAAAGTAGAGAGAAAATAAAATTCATCACAATTGTTACTTAATCAAAGTTTTTGAGAGGAATAGAACGGTGTCAAAAATAAAATTTCTCTGTCCATCCCCTCTGATCTCCAAAACTGACGATTTCGAGGGCCACCTTTGAGGGATCAAAATTTGAATAAATTACTCATATATAGCAATAGTAAAAAACAGGCCTAAATATAAAATTTACATATTTTCGGATATTTCTGTTATTTAAATGAAAATGCGTTTGCGTAAAATAGACCTTCCGCAAAATTGTCAAATTTTGATTCCTCACAAGTGGCCCTCGAAATTGTCAGTTTTGAAGGTCACTGGGATGAACAGATTGAATTTCATTTGACACCGTTCGATTTCTCTCAAACAGTTTGATTAGATAACAATGCGATGAACGTTTATTTCTATTATGAGTAAATAATCTACTACCTCTTGACTAAACTAGCACTAAATTGTAGTTGACCGTCCTTGATAGAAATTTAGTACATGTAAAAATCAGACACTAGTTACTTTTTATAGATCTAGTTAATAATTTATCATCTTAGCGTATGGTACGCACAATACTGTTGGTGTTCTGCCAATAACAGACAGCAGGTTATGAAGAACATGAAATCATACACGAATCCAAATTGAATTTAGTTGCTATTAAGTTGACCCTTGTCTTGAAGAGGAGTCGTCTCCCCCGCATCCTGGATGATGTAACTTTCCTTGGTTGTGCCATCAGCAACCCAATCTCGCGACACATTCTAATCCCTTCTAATATGTTCGGACATATACGCCTGCCTGTCTATCCAGATCTGCAGCATGCCCCGGGGTGAAGCAAGAGGGGTTAGCACACAGCGGAGGCGGAAAGAAAGAGGTACGCTTGGCTAGCGAGGTCTGCGCTATAATTATCTGAAATTTGATTCCCCATAACCGAATGGGAGACCAATGAGATATCGGTGATAATAATAAAATGGGGAAAATTTGAAGTGGCAGTCAGACAAAAGGAAAGAGATTGCATAACAGTTGGGGGGAGGGGCGGTGAACTAGGAAAATTAAACCTTGTTTTTCAATTTCCCTTCGGCTGTTCCACCCAAGATGTTTGGCGAGCTGCTGCTGGGAGAGGCAAAAAACGAAAGTTTATCACAGGTACTTGGACCATAATCTAGAAATGAGAAAAAATCCACAAATTCTCCTAAAACTGTTAGGTCTAAGAAAGTCGCGTATGTGGTTTTGTTTTATACAAGTGGGTGCATCCAAAACAAACTGATCACAGAAAAAAAAAATTAAAACATTGTACATTTTAATTGTAGGCGGATATTTCAAATTTTAAGTGTTTTCACCTGCTGCAATGTGTTTTTATCACGCTATAAATAGAATATAAATATATATGAAAAATATCAATCAATCCAGGTGTTAAATGACAACGTCCACTATCCGAGTTGTCAGCCTTCAATTGATCGAAGCATAGCGTCATTTATTTAATTTGCTCTTTCGTCGAGACTTACTATTAAAGTAGGTCACCCACCAACCTTGGTCTGGGAAAGTTTGAAGTCGGATACCATGATACTACATGTGATTCTCCACCTATTCTCAAACCTCCGAAATATGCAACAATTGCTATAACTTTGTTAACTAATGTTAAGTTGTTAAGAGAGAGAGAGAAGAACGTTTATTAGTAACATAATAACAAAGAATAAAACTATAACAGATAAATAACGAGGTCATCTTATGGCAAGAAAAAGACTGGCTAGTCGGTTACATAAAAAACAAAAAAATGTATCCAACGATGGGAAAACTTGTATACATAGCAATAAAAAAGAAAATATGAGATACGGAAATTGCTGGTATGAAAAAGAATGTTGTTTTTAATGCTTTTGACTTTTTTGGCAACGACTTTCTTTCACGATTGTATTTTTCCAGTAGTGCAGCTAGTCGAAGGTACTCTTCCAAATGGAGACCTAATTTCCCACTTCAAACGCACTGAATAGCGAGTACCATGTCCACAGAGTAGTTGTCTCATATTCCTCTTTACTAAGGCTGTCGAAGAAGAAGGACATAAGCGATTCTTCTGATAGGTCTTTTCCCATTTCACAGCCTGTTTAAAACAAGCCACAATAGTTCACAAAGTGTTTCCAGTATTCCTCGTAGATCTGTGCACCGTCTGTAGGTAGGTAGTGAATCGGTGGAGATTTCATTATGTCTGCTGACAAAGAAATGTATATATTTTTGTTAAAAATGTATTTTGAATGCATCATATTAATAATTCTGTCAGATATTATTATGGATATACTGTAGATCTAATATTTTTCGATACATGTTTTAGTCCAGTAGTTCAAAAAATCTAATTCCCAAAATGGTGAAAACACTTAGTTGTACGCCTTGGAGGAAAAATATCCCGAGGGCGAAGCGAAGCGGGGTAAAAAACACGTTACTTTACATCCTATAGTAGCGAAAATAGATATTTAAATTAATTAAAACATTATGGAACTATAGGAGAATCAAATTAAAAAATCAAATCCAGTACATTTTTTAAATCGATAAAACAAAACATGTTCCACCTATACTGTTCAGACGTCATATAAGAATAAGGTCGGTGCTAGAGTAAAAACACGCAATTATATTAGGATTTTAAAAAATCATATTGAAATGATACAGAGGAATTTTATAATTGATTATTTTATATTTACATTTTGCGATAAAAATTAAGATAGTGACTATATACTGTTTGTACGGAGCTCATCATATTTTCCGAAGTTTTTTTTAGTTTTAAATTTATTTACTTGACAGCAAGCAAAAGCTGAGCAGTAGGTGGTAAACTATTCAGGAGAGTGAGTATGAGAAAGGGGTCTTCTGATTAGCAACTCGTAAACGAACTCAATGACACTGCGTGGAGATGGAAAGATAATAAGACATGCTGAAGCAATCGGGATCTATAGGATCAGACATCACACAGAAGGGGAAGCATAACAGAAATAAAGATTAGACTGGAGGAGATTGCAAGGAATTCCATAATTGACCTGGCAGAAGTGTGGAAATAAAAGAAAATCAGAGTTTAAGTTTGACAGTAAAGCCTGCGAAAGTTATGATGGGAAACATCACTTTTCTATGAATATGGAAGACCGATATTAGGCGATAGAAAGAGGAACAGATGGTAGACATATTTGAATTCCGATTGTTGCGAAGAGTTCTGAGAGTCAGCTGACTGGAGCGGATCATGAATACTATAAAGGAGTTTCGAAGGATGAAGTCTTGTTGAAGGAGTTGATGAAGAAAGCGAAATTGAAGAAGTGAGAAGAAGAGCTTGGTCTTGGCTACTGAGGAAACAGAGGTGTGTGCAAAAGAAATTATGGAGAGAGAAGGAGGAGAATTGAATGGATGGATAACACGAGAAATTGGAGAGAAGGAATAAACACTGCGAGGAATGTTAGAATGTTAGAAATGCCGAGGGCCATGAACAGGGCTAAGGCTCGCTGAACAGAACTAAAATTTATAAGCCGCAACATTCCGTAGATAAGAAGCAGAGAAATTTTATCATTAAAATATTTAATTAAAAGCACTGAAACTGACCGGAAGACATTAATTAGACTGTTTCGAATTTTAAGCCGAATTCAATAATAATATTAATTAAAGCAGTAAACACGTAACAGGTCTAAAGTACAGGCCTTTTATGAACGAAGTAACGGCATTGGATTACTACAGTACCGTAGTAAATAGTAAAATATGTTGATTACTTTGATGAAATTTATAAATAATAAGTCTAGGGCAAGTATGAAATTGCACTAAAAATGTCAAAAATTGCGTTTATTGACATTTTGCCAGCTATTATGATTTGCCTACTTGTACTTTACTATATGTGTAGGTAGGTTGGTCTCGGCAGGCAATAGTCTATCTCGGCTGCGGTATATTTACACACACAAACAGACACACAGCTAGCTTAGAAACGCTAGCTAGTGGCGTGCGTTTATCAATAACCAGTGCGCGTGATCATCACCTGTGCACACGAAACACTGATATAACAAAACAGAGAGCGAGAGATAACACAAGCATGGTCCTCGCATCAGGCGAGACGTGTTGCAAATGAGATGTGTGCCTCGATTCCCACCTATACTAATGTATTCTTGAGCGCCGCGTTTATTGCTGTAATGACAAAAATTGCCTTTTCATTGCTCTTATAACTACCTATGGGGGTTCGCAATACCACTTTAAATGTGTTATTTGAGCTTAACTCGTCAAAATGGCATTGTGGTGTCAAATTTCCTATATTGACTTTTACTTGCCTTAATCATAACATGTCAACCAACACACAATGATCGAAGATATTTATCACAACAACGCTTTCTTAATTGAAAACGAATGGACTGATCAGTGATTCAAGTAACTATTTTGCGATTGTGACCTGTTGGCAGACTGAACTGGTAACAGAAAATGTCGAAAATAATTAAATTATTATAGAGTATTTCCAACATTAGAATATCCATAAAATTCCTAACTGTTAATCCTTAAGTCATATTATTTATTTGGTAAATAAACAAATAATATTCTGTTTAATTTTATCATTTTCTATTCATTTCACTCATACTACTAACAGTAGAATAACGTTAGTCATATTTTATTTTTCTATACAAAATGTTTGTAACTGAAAATAAACTCTATTGCTATAATCCTACCCTGGATACTGCACGTATAGCTATTTATAGCAGCAGCAGCATTTCTTTGCAACCAATTGCAGCCCCGCACCTACCATTGAGCTGTCTCGTTGGTTTTCTCCAGGGGCGGCGATTGATGAAAATAAAAAAATAGGACAGAAAGAAAAAATATGAAGATAAAGTTTCAGAGTTTAGGAATCCGGGGACATACATTACCTTTAGTGTACTGATGGGGGCGGGGCGCAAGTTATTTAGACTCAGAGACTTTTTCCCTCGTTTGTTTACTGGTCCCGGATACAGGCCTGACTTATAATTAGTTGTTGATTGACTACCTATGCCAGTACAAACTATTTTTTAGCATCTATGACATCATCCAATTGTTGCTATTCTTATTCTTTTTCTTTGAATTCAGCTGGACGTATTTCTCAGCCAGACTTTTCCAGCTCAGTCGGCGTTGGGCAAGGTATTATTCTATCACCTATGTTATTTAACATCTTCTTTGAGGAAATCGTGTCCAAGGACTACTACAATATCGTGGCAAGACGAAGCCTGTTCAGTTATGTTGGCACAGCACAAGTAATAATGGTAGGTAGAAATGACAACATATCTTCGTTTTGCGGACGATATTGATCTCATTGTGGCAAGAGAAGAAGAACTTCAGGTTCTTACCTCATTCCTTCACAACACGTCTAAGAGTT
This sequence comes from Nematoplana nigrocapitula, assembly GCA_032274565.1. Classification (NCBI taxonomy): domain Eukaryota; kingdom Metazoa; phylum Platyhelminthes; order Proseriata; family Nematoplanidae; genus Nematoplana; species Nematoplana nigrocapitula. The sequence goes on from JAUYWV010178032.1 coordinate 14,126, forward strand.
TCGGTACATGCAAATATGCAGACGTTCAAATACCTGGAAGCCTAAAGGATATCTGGAAGATTAGCATCAGCTTCATGATCAAGTTCAGATTGCTTAGTTCGATGACTCTCTTAGACACCTGGACCTACAACGAGGACATCTTCAAGAGAATGGTCGGTTTTGAGCTCCGCTGCTATACAGACGCTTATTATAGGTATGAAATACACTGATCGGCGAACAAACAATCACTGTATAGTGGCAGAAGACAAAGCAGACGTAATGCGGGACATTCATATGAAGCCACTGTTGAGCATATGCATGGAGCGAACGCTTGTGTGGTTTGGTCATCTTAGCAGGAATCCCGATTTGTAGCCTTCACAGTGATGCACGGAAGGCTGGTGCGGCATCTGGTCAAACGCAAAGAAGTAGACCGTTACGAAGTTGGATTGATGATGTGTGTGACTGTACATGTCTTTTGGCAGGTAAAGCTTCCGCAGCATCCCGCAAAACCCGAGATGAAGGGCACGGCTGTTGCCAAAGCACAGTGTGCATGCGTTTACGGGCTCAGAGCCTATGACATCAGAAGATGATGAAGAAGAAGAATTCTAAATGTATTTACTAAGATCTCTGCTTGTTTATTTAAATTGATTGTGATTGTGCCTGGAATGGAAATGTCTTGGTACTTCGACTGAGCAGAATGGAAAGCTCCGCCGCTTGACAAGAATTTTCCAGTATCTCATTAATCCCTAGATAGGTGTCTTTCGAAGAGTCATCTTCCAGAGAGTGAATGAGACAGAAGTATAAAGCATTGAAAAACATCTATTTATTTACACAGCTAACAACACATGCTTACCTCAAACAACCTTCTCATATCTTTTCATCACTACATCTCAAAGTACCGCGCCAAAGGGGGCGGCAATAATGTCAAAGGTTTTCCTTTTTTCTTATAAACATGCCATTTTCAAAAAATGTTTATATGGCCTCTTCTTTCGCATATGGTAGTATAGCAGCGCTGTTGAAACGCACTGAAGAGTGCAAATTATTTGTAATTTACTGTACACCTTCAATACTTGCACCTCACATTTGGTTTTGTGTCTATTTACAATTGCCGCTCTTGTCAAATGCAAGACCCCTTAATATAATTGATGCTCTCACTCTGCAAGTAAGATTACCTAAGCAAGAATACGGTGGAGACTGCCAGAGCTACGGTTGAACGTACGCCAGAAACACGCTGCACACTAATTGATACTCAATTTGAGCGCGTTGTGCTTTATTCATAACAACATTTGCACGTGTAGCTGCAGCGGGCCACTGGTATTTATTAAAATTATGCACTTTTAATGGGCATATGTTACTCTCAGTGAATCGCCGGTTCATTTGAGACCATTTGCAGTCTTCTGCCATGTTCCGTTCTCGAGTTATAAGCGCGCAGAAGGACATCGTAACAGATCACCACAAATATTGTTATAGATTTAAACTACTATGTTAATAGTCTACAGAGAGCACTTTTGAATAATTTTCCGGAAATGGCATGTTCCACAAAATATCCACCAATAGACGTGTTCGGGGGTTATTGCCCCTCGTCAGTACTTGGTAGAATTCGAACCCGTACCCCAGTGATCAGTAGTCGAACTACTTAACCACTAAGCCACGTGATCGCTTGCCGAACATGCTGGTTTTACCGTATATTATGGCTTGCAGCTGCAGGCTTTGAGTCCACAGTTTTCCAATAAGTAAAAGGTTGTGACATCATACATATTTAACAATCTTTTACACAAGTCTCAATCTTTTTACTTAAATTTTAAAGTGATCTTTTGTAAAATCTGTTGGTTCGTCCTAACCCCCTCAGCATGCGGTTAATAAAACATTAATTTAAAATTTATTTTGACATTCATTATAATTTCTCAAAACAATGTTCGTTAAATTTATCGTCGGTATTCTTGGTAAATTTCAGATGGACTATACTGAATGTCCAAAAATTTCTTAAGAAGAAGCGCGACATTAAATTTAATGAAAAATCTGTTTGAAGCATAAGTCAATGTGGCTGTTTCAAAGTGTCATTTTTTGCTTGGTCATCTCAATCTGAAACTTGCGAAGCTGTCTCAGATCTCTCCTGCCTCCTTGCCATATATGTACACTGGAGACAGGAGTGGCCCGACAGCTGGTACTACAAATAAAGTTGCACATCGTTCGAAACCTGGTAACTGCAGTGACATCGATAGAGACGGAACCGCCACACTACACCAACTACGCACACGCCGTGACGGGTCACTGCCCAATTAGCCCTCCAATACAAACACCGGATTGGAGCGGCACTATTGGACGACTGCAAGAAATGCGATGATAGGACCTGATTGCGACCATGTGTAAGAGATGTGGTATTGCCCCCGACACAATCGCACACCTCGTGGTTGAATGTGACCCGCTGCACCCAGCCAGGATCCCAAACATCGGACTCAACCCGGATCCCAGTTTCCTGACTGACACACAGAAGGCGGAGCACTTCATCGCCCGAGCTCCTCCTGTGAAAATAGGCAGCGGGAAAAACATCAACAACAACAACTCATTTGGCGCAGTTCCAGCTTCATGTCTTCCAAATTTTCCTTGGAGTGCTTTGCAAATTCCTTCACGGTTCCACTATTTTCTAAATTGTCGTTTTTAGAAATGAATGCATCGAATGCAGAAAGTGTGCTGATATTTTCCTCTCCGTATCTTCGTTTTTCAGCTCTCTCTCTCTCAAAGTCTTATCCAACACAAGATAGCATATGTGTTCACCCGGACACCGGTTTCTTGATGATCACCACATTGTCCACTATTTCCACTAACCACCACGTCATCAGCGGCTATCTTTGTCGAGCTTTCCCTTTTTTCTGTGACGATGATACATCACAATGGAGTTCACTCTTTTCAGCTGCAGCTTGCGTGGAATATCTTTCTCAATTCATCACTTCTATAATCCTTTCCACTTCTTCCACAGTCTGAAAAAAATATAATTAATAATATTAATCATTATAAAATCACCAGGGCGCGAAACGGGAGCACCAGTGCATTTGACCCTGGTCTGACGTCGACACTGGCCAGATGGGAGAAGAGATCTGCATTAATTTGTACTACAGTACGTGACGCGTAATGAGATTTTGTAAACAATTCTGTTATCGAAATAACCGGGTTAATTGGAGATTAGATTTCTGCATTGATGTTGTACTACTATTGTCAACGCAAAATTAAAATGTTGCCTGCTTTATGACGTCAATCACTTCTGATTGGTTGCCAGAACGCACACGTCGTCAATAGTCGGAAACAAGCCTGGCTCCTATATAGGACTCACCACGAGCTACCCGGGAATTCTACTGATCGCAATTCTCGATTGTTTTATCTGGACGAAGAAAATATTTTTCACGGCATGGTAAACGAATAAATAAACAACATCCTATGTTGATAAATAGCAACATTTTATCCAATCCAATCCAAAAGAGCTTTCCGCCTTGCTGGCTTTGCTCTACAGGTAATTGTTACCGCTCAAAGTCTAGC